>WJFB01000847.1:0-45133 GCA_009870185.1 Pygmarrhopalites habei | reverse complement strand
ATTTCAGGTTTAATTAAACAATTCTTGACTGAAGTTGACTGGGGAACAAATCTTGATACTTTGATCGTAGACACACCACCTGGGACTTCGGATGAACATTTGTCGATTGCAACTTACTTGTCTAAAGTAATTATGATATAATTATCATGTGAAATCGACTGTATGGAGATTATTATTAATATACATTGAACATTCTAATTATTAAATGTTGTGTACTTTTGCGCAGTGTAACATTGATGGGGCTATAGTTGTGACTACACCTCAAGACGTTGCTCTCATAGATGTTAGAAAAGAGATTGATTTTTGTCGAAAGACAAAAATTCCAATCGTTGGGGTGCTAGAAAATATGAGCCTATTCGTATGTCCAAAGTGTCAGGTAATAATATTTATTTTACTATAATACCAATTCCCTTATTGTTATTCAATCAATGTCACTTATGTTTCTCTTTTTTTAAAACTAACAATTGCAGCATAGCGTCGAACTGTTTCCAAGAACTAGTGGAGGAGGAGAAGGTTTAGCAAAAGAATGTGAAATTCCATTTCTTGGCAGAATTCCTATCGATCCGAAATTAGCCACAACTTGTGATGAAGGAACAAATTTTATCACATCATTCCCTGATTCTTCAACGACCAAGTTTATGATTGAATTGGCTCAGAAGTTGACTTGAGAGATACTGAGTCAATATTTTGTCTCATTTTCTTTTGTGATATACACAGCACTGTGTATTTTTTCTCTCTCTTCATTGTGACAATATTCCAAGAACAGGTGGACATCATCTACTGTGTTTACATATACTGTGAAGGTACGACTAATATAGTAAGTATATCTGTTATGTACATAGCATATCCTTGAAGTGTACTTTTCTTTCGCATTCGGGGTTAATAAAAAAGGTATACTTTCTAATTGACGCAATTAATTGGCGTGTTTTTCTCAAATTTACGCGCATACGATTATGATTGTAGGCAGCATTTGTAGTTCACACATATTTTGTCTGATCAATAATAGTTCGTTAGCTAATTAGTTGTCGACACCCATAAATAGACATTACAACAGTTTACAAAGAGAGATTCAACTTGTTTCAGTCTGGCTCCCTTTCGTCAGTACACACGCAGACTGGAGACAAGAAACCCTTTTCTGGATAACCGTGCTTCGCTAAAAATCGTTGATGGAGGTTGCTGACACTCCAACTCCAATAGGAGAGAGTGACAAAAGTTTTGTTGTACGTTCTGTCAACAGGTCTAATTGGTCACTGGAAGAAGATTTCAAATCAAATGAATCAGTCTCTGGAAGACAAACTGGAGTTGAACAATCTGCAGAGTACTCTCCACATTCCTTGTATTCCACCCTTAAGTGGCCCATAGTGGTCATGCAGTTATTTGGTCAATTTCCCTTTTCTTTTGATTCGAGTTCAAAAATTGTTTTCCAATTTAAAAGTTTTATTTTTGTATACAGCATTTTTATCATTGTCATTTTTATGCTCGTAGTAAGTATTAGTTATTGTTTGATAGGGAATGTTGTTGTTTTAGATTCTTCACGAGGTTCTCTCCTCGAATTTGTTTTCATTTTACAAGGATTGGCTCAATATTTTGGAAATTTAGCCATTACAGTTGACACTTTTGGTTTTCACAAAATGTTTGCAACCTTTTGGAACTACATGGATATTGTGTACCAGTCTATTTTTCTTACAACACACCAACAATTAAAACTAAAAAGACAATTGAGACGAAAGTGCATGAAAATATTTTTGACATTTATAATTTTGAGTGTTGTTCATATTGTGACAGCTTTGATTCTGTCTCAATACTTTTTCTGTCCTTTTTCAATTTTTCATAAAATTATTTGTTATTTATGGACTCTTGTCAGTATATCTTATCTTCTTCATTCATGTTTTTTCATTATTTTAATTGAATTTGTAAATATTTCACTGTCAAATCTTAACGAGACACTGAGAGACTTTTTCAGAGAGAAAGAACAAATTAATTTTCAGGATCAGCATTTTAATGTTGTCTCACAACAAGGTTCATCAGAGAATAATGCTAATTTTCAGTTTCTCCTGAAATTTGGATCCGACTATGAAAAGTGTCTACATTTGGTCACGGAATTTAACAACATTTTTGGATTCAGAATTTTTATTCAAATTGGAATTTCCATTTTCACTTCCATTGTTTCTCTCTACTTTCTCCTATTTTCGTATTTTAATCAAATTGATCCAAGATTTTATCTTGTGTCCAGTTATCATCATTCATTACTTTCCCTGTCCTGCATTTTTGTCATGTACTGCTTCTGCTCCACATCAAATAACCTGACCACCAAAGTAAATATGACTACCAAAACAGTAAATTAGTGAACTGTAAGTTTTGACTAAACTACTTAATAAATTTTACTCCTTGAAATTTTAGGCCGTGAATCTCCTGACTGTCATCTCAATTCGACATCTCAAACGGATCGAGACATTAAAATTTTTCAATGAGGTACGATTACTGCAAAAAAGTATTAGCCTGACTGATTCATTGCTTTCTCTTTCTGTTCCACAGTTGAACTTTCTCCTAGTGAAAATTTCTTCAAACCCTCCTACAATTCAATGTGGTTTCTTTACTATCAACAAATTTTTCTTCTCATCAGTAAGGAATGAATTAAAATAATATTGTCATCAATTGTCATGTCCTTAATGTATGTATTTCAATATTTTTGATTCATTAACTTTTTGAAACTTTTTTGACAGGTCGTTTCCGCTGTTATCCTGTACTTTGTAATTTTGACTCAATCCAAATCTTCTGTTCCAATATCCTCTTTTTCTAATCCCATATGAGGGACAAATCCTTCAAGGATAATGTAATTCTTTAAGAACACTGGCATGTAAATGAAAGGAATAAATTATGTTGATACGAGTTGGTATGTAATATGACTGCGTTTATTCCTCATTGTGAAATCAAAAGCAAATCATAAATCAGAAAGTAACCTTTCTTCAGCTAATAATTATTAGCTATCAAGCCAACATTTCTACAGTTTTTTAGTTTTTTGTGGGTGAACAAAGAAAAAACGAAAAAATATCACACACGTAAACTGTGTGACAAAGTCTTTGTCGGACAAAGACATAGAATTTCACAAAGGCACCGCTTGTTTTGAAGGCGATCGAACAATTTTAAGTCAATTTGAAGTAGTTGAGTTCTAAAAGTGTTAGTCATTGTACAAAAACACCGACATTGTCGTCGTCAAGATGAATACCATAAAGGAATTACTAGTAAGGATGTGTCATGTAGGACCAATCGCCACTATGGGTACTTTACTTAATTTTCTGGCAATGTTATTCCCACCTGTCATCCTACTCTCAATACAATAAATGTTTTTTGTTTTTTCTTTCCAGGTTTGGTCAAAACTATTACCTTGTCAGTTATATATTGTTCTTTAATGTGGTGGCCTCCAGCTGAATCCCTTAGTGGACTTTTCTGTTTGACATCCTTTTTATGTTCCAGTGGCCTTGTCATGTATAATTTTTTTTCGGCACTTACAATAGGTACATTTTTTACTTTTTACATTAAATTGTGATCTTGTAAAATAATGAATCTCATTGTCCTCGTTGTAACTTTGATATTTTATTTTACAGGGCCTGGATATCTACCTCCAAAGTGGCAACCGGTATTTAATATTTTGATCATTTACAAAAGATGAAATATTTCTTTATTGGTTCTCAATTCTACAAAATTTTTGTACTCAACAAAAATAACTTTTTCAGAAAAATTCTGATGACTTTGCGAAGCTACAATTTTGTCATGTATGTCAAGGATATAAAGGTGAGTTGATACCGGCATTGACACTCAAACTGTTACATAACCACACTCGCAAATTAATGTTATTTAATTTTAATTTTTTTTTTATCTTTACCAGCTCCCAGAGCTCATCACTGCCGAAAATGTAAATACAATTTTATGGAACACTCATACAAGGTATCACATTTGTCAAAACCTGTTTCTTGTCACTAACAAAGTGAATTAATTTATTTCAGGCGGTCATTGCATTATGAAGGTAAGCTGAAATTGCCTGAACATGAAAAGTAAAAAACTGTTATGTAAAAATATCATGTGAGTAAACCATTTTAATGTATCATTGCGAAAAATTAGATGGATCACCACTGTCCATGGATAAATAATTGTGTCGGACATCGTAATCATGCGGTACTTGCACATTTCTTTTAACAAAATATATAAGGCGTACATTTTATATGATACTAAAATATAAAATGTTTATGATTTTAGCATTTCGTAGCCTTCCTAGTGTTTGCAGGTAAATATATACACCTGTTTATTGAAAATTCAAAAATCATGTGCCAACTGATCGAATGAAAATTGTTTTCCTTGTCCAAGATTAACCAGCCCTTTCCTTTTCTTTTGCAGTCCTGGGATGTACTCAAGGGGCTATTATATTAGGATGTTCGTTATATCGAGCAATGTTTAGGGTAAAAAAATTGTCTGAATGTATTTAATTTCACAATATTTGTGTCGAGTTTATTCAATTTTGATAATTTTTCTCCCCATACAGTCGTATTATGTCTACTACAAGGAACCTGTCCCCATTGTATATTTGGGAGTTTACGGGATCGTGTGGGTGCTCTTCAGCATTGGTTGTGCTGTGGGTGTTGTACTGGGAGTCAGTGTTCTTCTATATTACCAGCTGAAATCAGTTTTTAGAAATCAAACCGGAATTGAAGACTGGATTGTGGAAAAAGCTCAATACAGAAGAAAAAGGCGACCGACATTACCTTCTTTTATTTATCCCTACAATTTTGGATGGAAACAAAATTTTTTGCTGGTCATGAATGTATCATGTGAACCAGGTAACTGCCATTCGATTACTGATACACTTTTTATTCTAGCTGTAACTGTACTCTAACTGTTATACTCATTAAATTGACAAAATATTTTTTCCTTGAAATATATCCAGTGGGGGATGGAATACATTGGCCAATTGTCCCAGGATGCAATCAGTACACTTTGACGGTATGTCAAGTATTTTGCATACTTGTAAATTATTTTGGCGTTGACAAAATTTGTACTTGAATATGTTGTTGTGTGTTCACTTTGTAGATAGAACAGATTAATCAAAAGGAGGATAAGCGAAAACGTGCAAAAGAATATGTTGTTGTCGAAGAGTACTCTGGATCCTGGTGCCCCATATCA
Source organism: Pygmarrhopalites habei (assembly GCA_009870185.1). NCBI lineage: Eukaryota > Metazoa > Arthropoda > Collembola > Symphypleona > Arrhopalitidae > Pygmarrhopalites > Pygmarrhopalites habei. Next base: position 39,958 of record WJFB01000847.1, on the reverse strand, counting down.
AAGGTTAACATCGCGATGAATAGATTTTTTAATGATGGAATTGTTTGTTTACCTTATACCTAATTTTCATGATAATTTTGTAGGGTTGTGGAGCTTTCTGGAGACCTCCTATTTCTGACGAAAGTAGAATTTCATTGAAAAAAGATGACCGTGTTAAAGTGACACGTTGGAAAAAGTAAAAAATTGTTATATGAAGACACTTTAGCATACTGTTAAGTTTTCTAAAAATAACTTGATTGTGTTCTTCATTAGATACTGGCTTTACGGACTCTTGCTCATCAAAGATGCAACTGGAAGAGAGTGTCAAGAAAATGGTACACAAAACTCGGAGAAGAAAGGCTGGTTTCCTCGTCGTATTGCTGTTGAAATCATCCGTTCTTTTAGCAGAAGTGATGATTCCGAGTCAGAAGATGAATCACCTCCTCCTGTTCGTAAAAATGCTGAAAAGAAGAAACAAAAGTGACAAATTTGTCATCGTAAATAATTAACTTTTTTTACTGAAATATTGTTGTTATTCTTTGGAGTATGCGTTCCAGACTTCCTGGGATAAGCTTCAAAATAGAAGTAGCACCTTTCATCCTGTTCTTATGTACTTAAGGGCATTGTTGGCACTGTGATTTTAAAATATGAAAATATCACCCTTTAGCAATAATTATTCACCGTACCCCTTTAAACAGAAGGAAAATTTCATTTTCATTCTGTGGAGTGGTATTTTTTAACAAAAAAAAGCGATTCCAAGGTAAAATCTTCCTTTGTTAGAACTTCAAGCAAGTTCAAATTGGACGAGAGCTTCCTCCATCAATCATCAATTTACAGTCGCAAGTCAACCTTGTTTAAAAGTACTCCTCGTCGTCATATATGATTACTATATTATGTAATGTTATTCTTTTCCAATGGTCTCTCAGTTGATACTGTCATACACAGTATTACACTAGTGTAAAGCTGAAATTCACTGAAAAATATTTCGCACAAGTTGACATTCGTGAAAGGTTAATGCACGTTCATGTGATCCAGTTATGTCAGTATAAATGTATAGTGGTCAATTAATATTCCTGTGATTTTTTATCATTTTATTCTGTTTCAAGTAATTATTGATGATTGATAATAATTACTTATGTGATTATACAACTTACGAGAAGTAAGTATATAGTTTGTTCCAAAAGCATGAGGATGTATTTAACATTGTAATTTTTAATTCTCTACAAATGCGTATTTTAAAAGCTGCTGAAGTTTTCTTTTTAACTAATATTAATATTTGTGTGTAGTACCTCTCTGGTACATACATTTAACCTTTTAAACTACTTAAGTACATACTATGTGTGTATTCTTTGTTTTTTCTGTCACGGCTGCGATTTTTGTAACAAAATGCAGACTTTCGAAAATATTACTCAAAATACAAGACTAGTCAAAAATGTAGAAACAATGTAGCTCCCATTTTTATTAATGCCTTCCAATAGAATATTTTTAAAGAAATTCTATTGCTAGCATCAATTTTATTTTAATCCACATCACACATACTATGTACATTTTTTGATTTTAGGAAGGAAAGAAAAGACTGTCCAAGTCTCACCTGTATGAATTCAGTTGTGTTAACTACATTTAGTTTTGTAACTTAATAATTAATATTCATATTATATTTACTTACTTACATATGGTTGTATTCAGAACTTGTATTAGTGTTGTTAGCGTCAATAATCTTTACGACAACTTTTCAAACGGTGTACTAGCTCATGAAATTAAAAGTTTTTGTACCACAATAATTATATGGCATTTTATCCATTATTTCTCTTTGGTGAAAGTCTGACATCCAATTTAAAAAACTGTGTTGCTTAGGCATTCATTGATATTCCTCAAAGTAAATAACGAACGACTTTCTCCCCAAAGAATAGGAATACAGAGAGACCCTCAGTGACAATCAAAACACAAGAGAGTATAACAATCCTACTTCCATAAAAACTGAATTTCCTGTTGGACTATCTTTGAGCATAATGTCTTACACTGCAAAATTAGACAAATTTCTTGACACCTACGATCAGTCTAATGGCTTGGAAAAACTGGAACCCATCAGTTTAGAATCCCTGAAGCAGAATAAAGCGTACAAGTCTTACTACTACCTCCTCCACACATTTGAAAAGACAACAGCAAGGGAAAAGAGAAAGTTAGCAAGATCATTAGCTCGATCCAGTTGTCTGATGACTAATTTTTTGTCAATCATCAATGAAAATACTTTTAGCCCCACAACCCAACAGAAACTTCTATCCTGTCAACAACAACTATCCTCTGATCCTCCTAGTCCATCCTGCAGTTCGTCTCAAATGGACATTGATTTCGCCTATGGTGACACTCATCCCATTCGACATCGAATTCCAAAGGATATTTTTGTTGACGTTGAGGGTGGTGAACTTGAGCAGGTGTATCCGAAAATTTCCAAAACCGAATCCTCAAACGTAATTGATGTAACAGAATCCAGAGCGACGGATGATTTGTTGGACGATAGAATTTCTCTCAATCCTACTTTCACCTCTCAAATGTCAATTAGTTCGGTAGACAATAAGTAACAGGATCGTAATAATTGTCTATTAAAACAAGTGTACTTTTCCTCAACCTTGTATGTCCCAATTATTTGGCATTAAAAGTCATACACAATTAAACGGTCTAATGATGTATCTCTCATTAATCATCAGTTTCTACAGCCCTTAACAAAAATTTTGACTCGTGCTCAAAATAACATAAAATTCATTTGGACAAATTACATGTTTTGTACACGTCCCTCACTCATAACAATCACAGCAGTGTAACAAAGTAATCTCATCATTGACCTGTCAGTACGTCATAATGGATTGTAACATCAATCAGAAGAGATCTCCCAGAGATGTGAATCTTTCAAGAGTTTTTTCCCTTTGGTAGGTCCTCCAGTTCATTCAATAATAAATATAATGGCCTGTATAAATTGTCTGTGTGTGTACCTTTGCTCCAGTCCATGTGTATACGGAAAAAACAGAGAGAGAGAGAGAGAGAATACAGTCAGTCATTCCATACAACACACAAGATAGTGTACTGGGGATAAAGCAGAAGGAAGAAGTCAAGCAGTAAAATTTTTATTACGTCACTTTCCCTCGTCTACATGGTGCAGTTAGTGATAATGGTAATATATAATGAAGCAACTACATGTACACTGAATCTCCCTCTTGAAGTTTTTGACTTTTTTATGCTTCACACGTATCCAACACACACAGTATGCACACACACACCCTCCCACCATTCTGTAATAACGAGACTGTTTGTACTTTCAAGAGATCTTGAAATTATGATGGGGGATTCCATGGACACACACACAACGATTATGTGTGTGGGACTGAGAGTTCCAGACTACTGTGTGTATTGTATCATGGACAAGAGTAAACTTAACCCTAAGGCCCTTGTCTAATACGATTATTATTTATTAGCAGTAATACACCAGTTGTAGTGATAAGGGAAAGAATGATACTGATTTCACTTACTCCTTCATAACTGTGTGTGTGTGTGTCCCACACGTTAGTTGTGCATGTAAATAGTGGGTGAAAGAAGGGGAACAACCCTTCATGATACTAGATGAGGCAAAACTAAAACCATCGCCAACTGTTGCCCATATAAAAATTAAAGAGACGTAAGATATAAAGAGAGTCATATTATTAGGCTTTTAAAATTTCCATCGTCCTCCACATCTCCTCATCCTCCTTCGAGAGTCAGCTGTGTATTAGTGATTTGACTGACGATAGACGACGAGGAGATGACATGAGTAACAGTGTACCTCATCTCCGTCTCTTCTCTTGTACAGCCACGACTCCCGCAGTTCAACTGAGAATCCCAAGATAAATAAACAAAATTTTTTACATTGACTTTTACACATTGTCAAAAATCTTAAAAATCCTCTCTCGTCGTTAATAAATCCTAAACGAGCACTCCAAATCGATTTATTACTTCACCAGAATCTTTGCAGATCCCCTCCAAAATCCTTTCCTTCACAAACTACAAAACACATTAAATTCTTTCAAACATTGTAACACTTTTCTCTATCTTGAGAAGGAAATTCTCCTTTTGCAAATCTCATTTTCCTTTGGCATTTCTCTTTTCCCTCGTTTTCTCATGATAATGACTTCGAATTTTATGATATCTCAATTTTTCCCCGTTCTCTCTCTTTCTTCCTCTTCCTCTCACACACACGTTTCACTCCGGCGTCATGCTGAAACTATCATTTCAGCTCACGTTACACCTTTCAAGAAAGAATGACTCCTCACATCCCCTCCCATACCTTACAGTATATACCACTGATTATTGATTTGAGACGAAATGAGAGGAAATTGTACGTACCATTCTCTCTCTCTTTCAAATTGACCAATTATTTCATCTCCGTACATATCACTCCCGGGGAGACGTCGAGGAACGTGCAGAAAGTGAAACTTTCTGTAAAAATCCATAATGTACACACACAGAGACGTATAAATTCATCCAATCCTCTTTTCTGTGTACTCAGTCTCATATTTCCACACAACTTTCTTGTACTAACGTCAAGTCAACTTTATTTTACCTTTACCTTTAGCAAGGACAAGTTTAATAATGAAAATGAAGTTTTAGAAGAGAAAAAAGTCATTAGACAGTCAGGTCAAATTTCAATTTGTGGCAAGACTGTAAATATCACAAGGAAGAAATTCAATGCAAAATAAAGACAAGGAAGAAAAATGGAGTTACTTTAATTCACAAGCAAAAATAGTTTTGTATTGTACACACAATAGAAAGACATTCATTCCAACGGATCAATTAATTCGAAGATTACAGCGATTTATAATTAGAAATACAATAATAATTATATAGTTACATTCACACTCCATTTTCAATAGGAAGCATAACGCTCTTCTCACAATTGTGACTACTCATGACAGAACCTGACCTCGCCGCTCTCCAGTAGTCTTTTCACAAAAATAACCTAGTCGTGTGAATGAGTGTGTGGCCATTTTTTCGGCACAGTGCGGAATCACCAAAAGCCACATGTCTCAATATCTTTCCTTTCTTTAAGACTATCCATGGGGGTTCAAGAGCAAATGAAAAATAGAAAAATTGCATCCATAAATTACTCCACGTCTTCTTTTTTTTGTTTGATACTCCACTGAAAGTTGACTCGTACAGCAACCCAGTGTGTGTGTGTGGTATGTGGGTATTCTTCGGGAAAATACGGAGAAGAGAGTATACACTTTCTTTCTATATAGCCTTTGGGCAATGCAATCTGAAATAACTAGACAAAGGAGAGAGAGGATAATACTAGCATTTGAGAATTTATTGGGTTAAAGTAGAGAGAAGGCGAGAGGAGAGACTACACTTAAATGGAGAAAAGTTGCATTTATACAGAATATAACATTTTACACTATGACTATGATGATTACGGCAAGGCAACACTATTGACGTCTCCACGACGTTAACGTTCATTCCGAGGTTTGAAGCCTTGGAGTTAAAGGTAGGTAGGTAAAAAGGAGGTAGGCTGGTGAAAGCAGGGAACATAGTGTGCGTAATGGAGCGTAGCCTATATAATAAAATTCTCTGGAGGATTTTGTGGCTGACTCTTCTTCTATTATTATTATACAATCTTTCTCTCTCTTTCTCTTTTCACGATTCAACTCGAATTGAAAGTCAGGTATGTAACTCGAGTCTTGCTTCACCTCCCCTCTCCTTCCATTCTATACATAATGTATTTATGAGGATCATTCGAATCACAAAGAGAGACGAGAGGGAGAGAAAGGCCTTCAATGTGATGTGAATTCAGAAATTCACATTCATTCTGATAGTTATGTGCTTGAAGGTACATTCAAAAAAAAGTTTAATTTTAGTTGAGTTTTATTTTGTTTGCTCATGCATCCTCCATCCTTTCTTTCCCTTTTTTTAGTTGTAGCAAAAAGGGAAATTTTGTTTTCTTCCTTATCCTCTCCATCATTCATAAATTGAGACGAAGAGGGAAAAAAGGATTTTGGATGAGTGGAATGTCAATCGTCGGCTATTTGTGTGTGACTAACCATGTATAATTAGTCTTTCCAGAAAAATTCTCCTTATTTTCTTTGGCACTCATCTCCCCCAACTCATACACTCGATGACAGGGAAAGCATTTTAGTTTGAGGGGATGAGAAAAAATACAACATTTGTGCATAAAAGCAACAAAAACCAAAAGGAGGATATTGAGGAAAAGACAAAAGAAGAAAAAAGGGAACATGTGTGTGTGTGTGTGTGGCTGGTATGTGACTGGATTTTTATTGCCGTCACCCACATTTCATCCTTCTCTGTCAATACAATAAATATCGGAGTGGGAAAGAGATTGAATTTCTTACATACTCCTTCACACGTCTCGGTTAGTGTACAGCAATGTTAAAAATGTGTGTGTGTCTGTGACACAGACTCTGTGGAGTGTAAGTACATGACATGTACTTGGTTGACAAGACAAAAATGTACTAATTGCTTCTTCTCTACAGTTATTCCATGCATTCTCCTCATCTGAATTTTTTATGAAACCTTTCCAAGTCATGAAATAATCGCACACGAGAGACACACAAAGACAGTGAGAGAGAAAGACAAAAAGTTTCTCAGTATCAGCATACGGCAATTTGGTGAATGGGAAATGAAGACACAGACACAAAGACAGAGAAATTCAGTCTGTCCATGAAAAACAGAGGAGGAGGACCAGCATGAGGTCTCTGTTGATCCAGTTTTCAATTTCACTTCCGATTCTTCTTTCCATTATGTACTCAATGTACACACAACACAACATACAACACACACAATACACACACAATGTAATATGTGTACAGAAAATAAATACACAACACACACACATGGACGACACAGAGTGACGATAAAAGATAAATAGCTAAACCAAACGTCCACTTAAGATCAACTTTTTTTCTTGTCTTCATTACACAACATGCAGTCCTCAACTGAGTGTCTGTTTAAGTACACACACACATGACACACACACATCCATCCATACATTTGTATTTTAGGCTTGACTGTAGTTAACCATCGCTTACCTAAATTGATTTCCCGCAGACAAAAACTGTTAGCTAAATTATCCCGTGTGTACAGAGAGAATACAGCAGAGCAGAGCAGAACTTGGCTTTCTATACGGCTACTGCAGAAAGGATACTTATGCATATGCCTACAGCTTTAGCGAAGACCAAAGGCTAAAAACCATGCATATCAAAAAGGGCAGAAAAATTAGGTGAAAAATTCTATTGATTCCCCGGACTCCCCTGCTTTCCTCCATCCCCTCCACACACACACACACCATTTCTCCATCCTTCTCTCTTTCCGAGTATTTATGTTTACAATGAGACATAAATAAAATAAAAAATGCCTGGCCAAAATAAAAATGTTTCCCCTCCATAGCTACACTGAAAAAAAGCTGATGAGAGAAAGAACAGATTTCTCTTTCTTTTTCTTCCCAATCTGAAAGCAAAGGATTTTCAATAGGATCCATTCAAGAGGGGATAAAGAGAGAGAGAGAGTGAGAAAGATACACAAAGAAATTCTTGATTCAATTAAATACAGGAATATTAGTACATAAATAAATGGATGTGTAGCTTTTTTTCTCCCTTTTTCCTGTCTCGGAGGGAAAGTCATGGAAATTCGTTACTGAAAATGATTGGGAGGTGGAAGAGAAAGACTGACTTTGTTTAGAGAAAGACTACTAATAATACATACACACTACTGTACATGTATAGTGTATCATTGTGAGGTATGTACAGGACGTGCAGTGTACATACATATATGATGCACTAGCCAGTCTGGAAGGTTATATGACCTGTCTGTCGATGAATTACAAATGTGAATGAAGGCAGTTTCACTTTATTCCCATCTTTATCCTTCATTCTTCATCCGTGTTCTTTTAACCAACCAAGGGAACCACTAGAATCACTCCCAGTCAAAATGTAGCAATGCCACACAGTGTAATAGCGATAAGCTGGGAGCTAAAAGTTGCAATGTTTCGTGTACAGTGTGTATGTGTGTGTGTGGGGAGGCTTTGAAAAACGGGTAAACATAAAGCAGAATATATTCGCGGAAAAATAGAGGAAACTTCTGCAAGGGCTCTCTCTCTCCCTGTTGTCTATACATTTCTAGAGGAATATAAAGAGCAATAATAGGAGTGTGTACGTATGTGTGTATGCACATAGTAGTAGTTTATATACTCCTGCTAGTAACTAGTAGTGGTCCAGACAGGATGGGATGCTGTTTCCATCCTCCACTCACTCTCTCTCTAACACACACACTCTGACTCTCTACTTTTCCTAGGATTCATCCTTTGGGGAAGAAAATCGATCGACTCTTCTACGACGGCTCTTTGGGATCTAGGCGACTGAAACTCGAAAAGATTCTTCTTCTTGTACTTCTGTCCCACTCACACAACTCCACTCCTCACACTCACACACACCCGAACACACTGAGCACATCGTCGTCTCACCCGTGGCTGCTCGGTCGGTCAAAGCCCACTTCCTCTTGAGAATTCTGCTGTGCCCCTACTTTCATAAATTCAATTCTCTCTCTCTCTTTCTCCTCTACTACCATCCTTCCCTTTTACTACTACTCACTCTCCCCACACACTCACAAATTGCAAAACCATCCTTCCATCATTTTACTCTCTCCCTCCCTCCTAAATCATCCCTATTATTAGTTGAGGGGAATAAAAAAACAAGACAAGAGAGGGAACCAAAATTGGGCTAGAAAAAAAATTTCTACATTTTTTACATTTACGACTCCCCTTATTATTAATAACTGTGTGTGTTCTCAATTAGTAGGTTGTGTGTACTCAGTTATAGTGTGAGTGGGGTCAAGACGGAGGAAGTACAGAATAATTATACTGTCGTAAAATTTAAGGAGTGGAAATAGAACCTAGAGAGAAAGTGAGTGAGTTTCGGTGGAAATAATAATAATACATAATAATAATAATAGGAAGTTGTGCTCTGTGGTGGCTGGAAATTGTGGAGTCAAAACCGCACACTCGACATATATACAAGTATACATATATATATGAGAAGAAAGGGAGTGAATACAAGAACAAGGGAATAATGGAGAATAAGGAGCAAGACACGGGGTTGATGAGAAGACCCAGAAGAACAAGTTTCCGTTCATTTGATCACTCCTTCTTGTTCTTTGTCCTTGGACAATCGGAGCTTCCAGCATTCTCACTCCCTTCCCTGCCCTCCTCCTCCTTCCCTTTCACCTCCACCTCCTCCTCTTTCTCCTCGTTGTCGTTGTTCGGTGCGGCCGCTTCAAATTGAGAAAGAGAAGGAAATGATGGGAAGGAAAACTCAAATTCTACTCGAATTACTAGAAATACAAAGTTTTTCGGTTTGACTGAGGTGAGGTGAAGAACAGCTTGGATTTTCCCAAAAATATCGACAATCAAATTTTTTATGGGTGTCTCTCTCCATCTCCCACCGGGTGGTGGTGGGCTGGATCCTTTTTTCTTTTGGACATTCTCTCTCCCTGCTAACGTCTTCTTGTCTTCCCGTCCCGGTGGTCGTGGTGAAAAGTGTGTGGCTCATTGAAGAAAAGCCTGATACGTCAATGTACACGTTCATGTACTCGTGTTTGTGTGTTTGTGGACATTGGTAAAAGAAGAGAGAGGAAAAGGAGAGAGTTGATTCTTGGTGCGTGTTCATTCGCGTGTCTCTTCACAATTATGACCCAGAGTTTTGATTACAAGAGTTCAAATCAAGACAGAGTGGATCCTCAAAGTTTTATTATTGTCTAGATCTTTGTTTTTTTATCTTGGCGTGTGTTCGACTCTGTGTATCAAGTTAAGGAAGAATCCCCGGTGCTGGAGAGTGAAAGGCAGGAGAGAAAGAGAAAGGGTGGACGTGAAGTCATTAATTTGTTATCTCCTCCTCTTTTCTCTCCTCATCCTTAAAAAAAGAGAAGGAAGAAGGAAAGGAAGAAGAGAGGAAAAAAGATGCTCAGACCTAAACACCATCGTATTATTATGGAGGAGGTTTTTTATGCGTGTGGTACTTCAGAAGGAGTATAAAGGAGTGATACATAAATATAGAGCGGAGGAAGAGAAAGTTTGATAGTGCCACTCAATTTTGATACGACAAGAAGAAAAAGAAGAAGACAAAAATTATGACGGATCCACCAGATGATCCTGATGAGGAGTTTGCCGTCCCTATTCCAATACAATGGTTTGTATTTTATTTATTTTTTTTTGTTTTACTTAAATGAGTTGCAGGACAAGTAGAAATGAAAGCTTGGATTCTACAATGTAATTATTTTCTCTTCTTGTTTATTTTTTTTTTCATGTGACCACCCACTAAAAGCTTCCTGTGGAGACAAACATGTCCATTCATAAGACCAAGATTGGGCAGACTACACGAAGCTACTTGTGTGGTAAGATAAAAATAGTCACAAAATCAATTTTCTCTTATAAAAAAGTATTATTCAAAGTCTAAACGGATTAGAAAGATGAGTAAAAAAATTGAATTTTATAATGGTGAAAATTATGAGGCAATTATGTGGAACGATGAAATTGTTGAGTATATACTAATTTTGTAAAAGTAGTAACAGTTGATCGTACTAAAATCACCAAGTACTAGTACACTAGTAGATGATAATGAGTAGCAGTATAAAAAAATAATAAATCTTCAAAATGTAATGGAAAACTTAATTTTTTAAAATGTATTTTCTCTTCAACATTACTACTTGTAAGTATCTTAAATAATTAATAGAAATTTCCTTTCTCACTCTTTCTCTCTCCCTCTCTCTCGTTTGATATTTATAATAATTTCTAACATTACTTTGAATCGCTTGGCCACAAACATAAAACCATTAACATGAAATAAATAAATAATGTAGCTTTCGCTCTTTCTCTGTGCACGTCGATCTTTCTACACCAAAAGAAGCCGGCCCAGCCCACCCACTTTGATAATCCTACTTTTAATAATGAATTTAATTAATACGACTTTGTTCTTCTCGCTTCGGGGTTTTGGTTGTACTGACCATTTTGATAAATATTTAATCATGTCAAGTAGTAATATTACTGTCATTTCCTTGTTTTGTGTCAACATTAACACTTAGTGCCTGTACTGTACAGTACCTATGTACAGAGCGACACACACACACACTCAGCCTTACTCAATACTGTACACGTGTATCCATTTTCGGGTGTGTAGGGGAGAAAGTTGGCATAGTCAAGAAAATAAGTCACTGGCTATATAGAGCAATTCAAAGCTTTTGATAAAATATCCAAAAGAAAACTTTATTCATTTCAGAGAAAGAGACTTGTTGATACTCCACCGTACACACTATCACTAGCCACTTCTATTTCGGTACTCTGAGTCTAAGAAAACATTGTAAATACAGTGGTAAGGCAAAGTACAGCCTACAATTTAATTACCATTCCTTAATGTCCAGTCCACCATACAAGGGTCCACTTTATTTTTCCCCTTGATTTTCAATTACTCAAAAAATGTTCCAAATGAAATACAAAGTGGCCATTAGTACACAATTATTTTTCACATCATTTTCTCTCAATATTTGATATCCATTCCTTGTTGGCGTACATAAATTTGAATATCTTCATCAAGGGAGTCATAGTACACAGGACATAATGAAAGGAAGGTATTACCTGCCTGCCAGGTAAAGAGAGAAAAGTGAATTAGGAAATGAGGAAAAGAAGGAGCGTGTTCGGAATTTAATTGGAACGAAATTAGAATAAAGATCTCTCTCTCTCTCTCTCTCTTCCATCCTCTCCAGGAAATCAGCCCTAGCTTTCTCTCTCACTTTCTCTCTTTCTAGATGAACCGATCAAAGTCTTGGAATGTGGGGAGTATGTAATAATTTTAGTAAATGTTTGATAAAAGGTAATGAAAATGGTGATGAGGTAGACATACATATGAAAGTGGAGAAGAAGACTATTATGAGGTTGGCGGTGATGTGATGTACTCTTGGTTCCTGTACAAATGTGTAGTAGTTAGAAGTACACTCTTCCTCCTCCTCATATGATGATGATGAAAAATAGAAAAGGTCGAGAATATTTTGTGGAGCAATAGACAGACAGAGGAGAGGGCATGAGAGGGAAGAGAAGGAAATTATTGATTAACGCATTAAGCCAAAGTACAAGGTAGGAGGGAGGAGGTGGAGGAGGATGTAGGTGAGTGGCTTGATCTCCGGATTTCATTATTAAGAGAACCGCCGTGTAGGCAGGTAAGGCTTTAACATTGCCCTGGCCAGACCTTCAGCTATGGATATCCAGTTAAGCCTACGCCCATTTATCATTTTTTTAACCTGTGGTTCTCCCTCTCTCACCCTCTCTCCTTTTTTCACTAATATTCAATGATATGTCAGAAATAGGAGGTCTCGTGGACGGGGGAAAAATGACAAAACTGTGAATAAGGGCAAGGCTAGTTCATTGTAAATACCATGCTATTGTATATCCACACAGTCACACACCACACACGCAGTCACACACAGAAGCACACGACTTTTTCAAGTTGTGCGTAAAAATGTCAAAAAGAATCCGGAGGGAATGAAACTGCTATTAAAATTATGATACGGATAAGGAGGAATAATACGGATTAGGAGTAATTAATTAGTCTCTATAATTCTACTCAGTGGTGAGAAAGGGAATAAACAAAAATAAAAAAATGGGTAACAAAAACACGGAATTGTAAACCTCCTTCTCCTCCCAAGGGACCATAATTAAAATATAAATTTAAGGAATATGCTACAATCAATACGTGTACACGGAACTTGACAAAATTTTGTTGTAATTCTGAGTAAGGTGGGAAAAAATGATTCGGTCGACAAGTGGAATGAATGCAAAAAAAATTGCAATTAAATCACAAGGGAACGAATGGAAAACTAACCGTGAATGAATCTGTTTTTTTATTTCATGATTTTTTTCGCACCTCTCTCTCTCAATAGTTTTGTCAGTCTCCAACGACGCATCATGTAAGGCTCAAACAACTAATAATAATACATATAGTTTCTTTTAAAAACTGTCAAATGTGTCCTTAGTCCTTAATTTCAGTCAAAAATGACTTTCTCCCTTGAATCAAATTTTCCTTCTTTCCCTTTTCAGTGTATTTTACCCTGCTAAATCTTGTGTAGAGTTTATGGTTTCTATTCTATATTACCTGTCATTTTGCTTGATTGTCAAATTTCTCTCTCTCTCTCTCTCCTCTCGAAAATGTTACACAATTGTCTTGTTCGGTCTATTGTGGTATTGTGACATTCATATCCTATAGATTCTCGTGTGACCCTTGGGTCTCATCTGTTTGCTTTCCCTCACTTTCTCTATCTCATCCCTATATGCGTGTTTTTGTTCGACTATATAATTTCATTAGCTGTTTCGATTCTGTCCTTTCTCCTCATGTCATTAGAAAAGGTGATCAATTAATTTATGCAACTTGATGATGATAATCCTATACAATATCTCTTGTTGATGTCATCGATCTTAAACTATTTTTATTTCTTCCAAATCAATTTGCTATTTTGTCTTGGCATGGTTCTATTGTACTGTAAATGTGTACGTTTGATCTACAATTTCCCCATGTGTGTGGCCTTCATTGCAGAAATTTTAAAGAACTCTTTCTTTGTACTCATGTACACAACTAGATTCATTCAATTGTCTGTAAAATTGACTCAATTATTTTTCACTAAAGATTCAACACAGAGTTTGCTATTTTTCCAGTGTTTTGACTAACCTTAGGATAAAGTTTTTTTGACTAACATTTTAGATTAGATCAGACAGACTCTGTCATTGGGTTTTTAATTTTCTGAGATGCTGTACAACAATTTTTGAGGACAATTATTAATATTACACATTTTTCGGATGAAAGGTCACACTTGCAAGAAAACAAATTTTTACTTCATGGGTTATCTTAATTCACACACCTATAGTTAATTGTACTACAAAATCGTAGGTAAAATTCTTTAGATTTTAATTTCCTTGATGTGGTCGTACGGTGCGTTGATGGTTTGGTCCACATTTTGTTAAATTATTCTTTAATTAATTAATCCTAAATTAGTTAGTAGTGGGTAAACCTTGATAATGATTACCAGTATTTTTTAAACCAAATTATTATTATTGTGCTAATGGGACTGTAATTTCATTTCTGGTTTCGTGATTTCACCAAAAAAGTAAACGGTTTGCGACTTGATCCTTTCTCTAGTATATTAATTAATAGGAATGCTCAAAGTGTACCCTCCTCCAACCCCTTCTTTATTAGCCATGAAATTTATTATGATTACGTTGACTCTACTAGTTTTAGAACAAAAGTAGCATTTTGACACCAATTTCTCCTCTCGTCTTTTTCTCTCTCTCTGACCGTGAATGCTCTCTCTTTCTCTCTCTCTCAGTTGATTCTATACAAATATCCCCCTTTCACAACTCTACTACTACTCCATTCTTTTTCTAGTATTGAGTATTATTACTAATATAATAAAATTGTACTACAAGTTGTAATTAATTGTACAAATTAATAAATAATCAATGTATGAACTTTGATATTTGACTTGCTTTCTCTCTTTCTCTCTCGCTCTCTCTCTCACTCTCACTTCGGGCTGGTACATATAGGAAATAAGAGAAGCCTGCAAGGTAAATAAGTTTAATATTTCTCGAGTTAAACCCAGGTGCATGTTTATCTCACATAATTATTTTCATTATGATATTTGATTAAGTATTGATTTATACTTGCATGGCATGTGTATTTCCACACTAATAAGTAATCACAACAACAATTTCTAGCACAAAAGAAAAAAAGTCTCTGATTTTCAGGGATCAAAAAATTTTACAAACAGTTTTACACCAGTCACTGTACAATATGGTATTCAATTGTGAGTGCTCCGTCTTAATAATTATGATATTTTTGACAGATCTTTGAGAAAGTCTTGGTACAGAATATAAACTTTGGGCTGTCTCCGGTAAAATTGCATTTTAAAATATTCAGTATTTTTACTATTGATGATTATTATTTTACAAATGACTTTCATGATAATTGCAGAGCTTGACGGAAGCTATCAAAGCCACACCACGATGGAGATTAATACAAAGTGATTACCATTTTACAAATAATAAAGTTTTCGTTAAAAATTGATTATTTCACTAGTGTAAACATTTTATTTACAGGTGCATTTCCTCACGTCATGCATTGTATTGCACAATTGCTCACAAATCGGTAATCACTGATTATTAACCAGTTTCACTCTAGCGTCCGACATATTGGATTAGAGTAATTTGTCACTGAAAATGTTTTTGCTCATAGAAAACTCAGCGGAATTCAAAGTGGATTGGGAGCAGTGGAGACGAAACTTTTGTACACCCTTCACTGGATTTTGCTGGACTGTGCTGAAGAATGTGCCGATTCAGGTATGTAGATTTAATTGTTTACATGATTATCACATTAATTATCATTTAATGACCTTTTTTCCTCCATAGATTTTGAGAAAGGAACAAATCCTGCCAGTCCTTTTCACTACGTGTTTCCAATCTCTGCGATTACGGTCAGTATGAAAATTTACAAATGTTTCCCTTCAAAGATGATTGAAAATGACCTGTGTCTGTTTTGTCTCACATGCAGTTATTTGTGTACCTGTTTGCTCCACTGTGTACTCAACTGAGACCTACAGATTTTAATAATTTTCGACTGGAAAATGGGTATCGTATTTGGCCAGCAATGTGGGCCTTCAAGGTAACATTTATTTTGTACAGATTTGGTTTAATGTTACAATTGATTTAACAAGTCTTTCAATTTCTTTCTTTTTGAAGAGCCCTGATCCTGTCTGTTTCACATGTCCTGTGAAACCTAAACAACCACTGAATCCTTTCTTTGTGAGGAAAAATAAAAAGGAGCTTTTCGGAGATGTGTTTGTCGGTGGTGGAAGTAATGGACAATTTCATTTTAATGAATTTAAAAATCAAAATAATTTTATAAAATGACATTTTTCTCTCTCTCTAATAATTTCCAGGGATTGAAAAAACCAGTCCTGGGGACACTGGAACGACAGAAAATATTGGTATTTCAACACCCCCACCAACTCCTGAACATGCAAAGACTGACTATAATACGAATCTTGTCCTGGAGGAGGTATATTAAATGAAATGACACATCATTTTAATAGTACAAAATACATGACTTTTATTTAATTGTTTTTATTTTTCTGAATAAGCTGGAGAAACTTACACTACCAGCTGTTGGTGGTGGTGCTGCACCCTTCCCAGAGACTATCCCTGAAGAGTCATCCAGTAATGACGAAGAACATGTCATGATTTTTCGACTAGGGTCGTTACCCGAATCGGAGGGGATTCGTGAGGGAACGATATTTAAGGTGAATTATTTACCTGCATGACTTAATTCTCCACTGGTAGTGGTGGTGGCATAAAATTATAATGATGTTTTTTTGCTTTTTGCAGATGTCTGTCCGTCAATCAAGCAACGAGTCTTCAAAAACATCTCCATCGGAGAAACCAAAGGAGAGAAAAGGGTATGTGAATGGACAGAGCATGTAACAATTAAGTATTCCATGAATTTTTTCTGTACATATTTGGTTTATCACCATTAGAGTCAGCATTCAGATACTCTGTATTGATGGTGCTTTTTTCCCTTTCACTAGTTCCAACGAATTTCGTACACGAACAGATTCTTCTCCACGGACTTCCATTGGGGCCAAGACTCCAGCCAGTGGAAGTACAAATCAAAGTCAGACGAGCAAGTGCGTCAAGTCACAAGGTCCTACATGGAAAAATCAACGTCTGGCCACTTTCATGGACGTCGCGGTTGTTCGCTGTTTATTCATTGCCCATTGGGATGAAGAGGGAGTTTTCTGGGGTCTTTCATATTTACTCAAACGGTAAGTCATTTTTTTAAATGTAAAAGGGTAATGGAATTTTAATATGTAAAACTGTTTAATATTGGATAGACTTGAAGAAGTTGCGTCTCTCAAAGAAGCCATTAAGAATGAGAAAGATGAAGCACAACGTCAAAGAAGCAACTCATTACCTGCTCCAAAATCTCGGAAAATTACTTCAATGCATTGCAATGTAATTTTATCATTAACATTTTAATTTTATGTAGTTTCGAATCATTCAGCAGTGTTATGAGTCAGCAATGGAATTTTGATTTTATTCTCTTTTTATTTTGTTCCATGTATTGAACGACTCAATTGACTATCATAGTGTAAGTTTTTTTTATTATTTAAATAATACTACAGACCCGGGTATCCAAATAATTTTTAAAAATGCATAATACTTATTTAGCTGACCTAGCTGGCCTTGGAGCACGTAGAGACAAGGAGAAGAGTAGTAAATTACGAACAGCATTAAGTGCCAAAGGTCGAAGTGGTGGGGGTAAAGGAGGAGATGGCAATCAGTTTTTTTCATTTTCTGCTTGTTCATCTCCAACTTCTGAACGTCGTCAACGGTCCAGTTCCCAGAGGCGAGGAAGTGAAAAAGGGTCAAAGAAAAAATTGACAATGTTTGATTTAAAAACCTTTGTAGAGACAAAATTACTTTCAAAGTCTGAGAAAATGCTCGAAAAAATTGGAGCGTTAGAAAAGGTCGTGGGAGAATTGGTACGTTTAGTTATTCATTCGTTTGAGAGACAAGTTTTGATTGATTTTCATCAAATTGTGTTCTTACTGTGTCCTCCCAAAATAGCAAGAAGAAACTGTTGAAGACTTTCCACGTCCACAGTCTGCCTTAGATCACATGGATGACAAGAAAGTTGTGACAATGGGAGAAAGTTATTTTGGTGGAGGTGAATCACAACTTTTCAAAGGGAAAAGCATGCCAAGCCTGAGGTAATTATATTTTACACTCTTTCTAATCGTTGTCTTTGAAGACCATTTACACCCGATCCATGTTTGAACTAAATTGTGTACCATCTAAAATATATTTAAATTGTAATTATGATAGTCATCTGTCTACTGTCATCGAGCTTGCATAGAGTTCTTTTTAGCTAAACTTTCTCTTAGAACTGAGGCACTATAAAAAGTCAATACTACAACTACTTCAGCAGCAACAGGAGTAATAAATATAGTCATATAGTTAGTTACCCTTCCAAAACAAAAAAAATGTACATCGATAAAATTTGTACAAAATGTTGATTAATTAATTATTAATCTATAACTACTTGGAATGTCCGTGAATTGTCTCTCATTGTGTCTCGTGTTTCTGCTCTCTGTGAACATCTCTTTTTCTTGTCCCTTTTTCTTTTAACATGCAGTTGTTTACTGGTTGAGGAACTGGCAGCACCTACTGGGTATTTAAACGTTATCCTCATCATTAATCAAACAAAATTTGCATGGTACTTTACAATGTGGTAGAAAGTTTCTACTAAAGATTCGTACGATTATAAAACTTTTGATTTGATTTTTACGCATAAAATATTGCAAACTGAGGAAATTCATATTTTATAGTCAATCATGCACCATCATACGAATCAGTACTTGTACTGAATATTTCATAAAATTGACACTCGACAAAAAAGAGTCAAGTGAAAACACTACAAAGACCATCCATCCGATGGTCTGGTGAAAGTTTAGCAGTGTTCATTATCTAAACTATACAATTGCACTTAAGCTAACGTCGAACAATGTAAGTTTTTTCAAAAAAAAAGATTTAAATCCTACTTTTAAAAACTCTTGAGGTCAGAATTCACAAAGTTTTCTCATGATTAAACTACCTAGATATCTTGGTCAAAGAGTGTTGACATCCTCGAAAGAGAAAAATCTTGTTCATACAATATTTTTTGCAATCAAGACTTGGAAGCTTGGGTCACTCACTAGCTAAAGTGCAAAAATACTCGTGGATATTTCTCTGGCCAACACATATTTTATACAAGTTAACAATTGTCCGATACAAATGAAAAGAAAATTTTGATTTGCAATAAAAATTTTATTATAAAATTTTCTTCTGAACATACTTGACAAATTCTGACCTTCAATTGGCAATAATAATTCCACATGGTTTTTGTTAGATGCATTGATAGTTTTCTAAATGGTAAGTATTGTTTCAACAACAATCTTACCAGAATCTTATTTGAAGGAACACGTTCGTGCTATAAAGTTCTTATTATTTGATTCTTCAAATTGACTTAAGTTTTATGCTTTCATTCGAGTTGTTTTTGATTTGCTCTGTTTGGCTGTTTGTTTTATCTTGCTTCAACTTGAAGTTCATTTCAATGAATGCAGCATGTTAAATTAGTTACAAATTAAAATAGTTCTGCACGACGCTTTCTATACATAAATGCTTTCACTTTGTTACTTTCTCTCCAAATGTCTTGTACCTCAACTCCATTCATTTGAAAACTTCTTTCAACTGGTTTTTCTCTCCTGGGAACTTCGTTTGAAATTTTCTATTCAGTGTATAATTTAAGCCATTTTCTACCGTAAAAATAATTATTTATGTTTCACTCCTGTTCCACGTTTTGTAGTGTTCATAATTTAAGCCCAACTGATTTTATACTTGCCATATATTTCTTACCACAATATGTTTCAAAAAAATGCTAAATCCAATCAAATTATACAATATTTAAATCACAATGCTGCCTTTTTAAAAATTTAAGTTATTTTAGGAATGATCAATTTGAATTTCATATTTATAGTTTGCAAGCTCGAATTATGATTATGATTATATTATTATTATTATGATTAATGTTATGTAATTAGAAATTTAACTGAATTTTATACACACGTTATGCAAGGCAACACACACTCTTTTCTATAGTGGCTAATAGAAATTATATTGAAGAACTTATACTTTTAATTTTATTAACATCATAGATGAGTGCATAACTGTCTGTTATAATTTATTTGATGTTTTTGTTGTTCAAATCAAACTCTTGTATACTCCAATCAATACAAATATTGTGAACTTTCATTGTACGACTGATGTCCTCTATTCAAAATTTCACCAAAAATTTTGATTTCGACGATACAAGAGTTTACAGTTAGTGTTTGGAATCCCTGGAAGAAGAAGTCACTGAAAAAATTAATACTAGAAATTTTGTAAACATGAAAATTTCAGATACATTGGTGTACCTAACTACGCTGTGGAGAGAAAACCAGACAGGTAAAGAATAATCCTCATGATAAATATATTTTATGACTCCATGATGTTTATGATGGTTCTAATTGATTTTTCTTTGTAGCTTCCCAAATCCAATAATTACAGGTAATGACTCAAAAAATACTTATCTATGTTTAGATTTTTTTGAAAACTAAAAATACTAATTCAAATTCATTTATCAGTGACCGAACATACTCCTGCTCCCACTCCCTCCCCCGACAGAATGTACAGGTACATTTTTCAAATGAAGATTATTATGATTCTATTGTAATGGGGAAAACTACTATAAGTACTTTTTAAAATTTATTAGACGAGTGAGCTCGTTGGAGAGTCAATTAAATTCGTTTCTTCATCAGTATGTCAAAGAGAAAAGAGACTCCGCTTCACGTTCCAAGCTTGTACGCTCAAATAGTGACACGCACATTTCATACAGTGTTCAGGAGGCAGCCGAAGCACCTGGCACAACTCAATACATCAAGCACAATGGAGAACTTAATATTAAAGTTATATTTAAAGTGAGTATTGAAATTTTTAGAAAATCCCATTTCCCCCACATCAATTGCAAATTAATACTTACACATTCTGATCATTGTAAATTTCAGGCATTACATCATGTGTGCTCTCGTGATATCACAATCAAATCTGTCCGCATTTGCCAAGCTGTACTTCAAATACTTGATCTGGTGATAGACAATGTAGAGAAGAATGACGAGATTGCTACAGTTCTAGACACTATCACAAGGTACTCATGTTACACTGAAAGAATTATGCTTTCTCTTTTTGAAAGACTCTTATTTCCCCGGATATTTAAATGGTTTCTTCTCTTTTGACAGGGTTATCAGTGGAATGGGTTGTACACATGGCTGTGGAGATGCTCAAAGGTGTAATCAATCAGATTCCGTTCGATCTCATGCCAATAGCCTCTTACTTAGACTTGCACAGAAGGTAAAAAACCAGGCTATATATTTTTGTCTAAAAATCCGTTCATCATCTCATTTGAACAATGAATCTTAAAATATTCTGTTTTTTATTTACAGTTTCGTTCTCAATTTGCTAAATTTTATCAAAATTATATAACTCTTCAAAACATTAGTACGATCATGGACTTTTTCCATGCTCTGTGTGCGTATTGTGTTGATCCATCAACGTTACTTTCTCCTATGAGTAAGTGAGATTTACTTTCTCCTCACAAATTATCCACAATTTCTGGATAATTGTTGAATTATAAGAATCTGGTGATAGAATTATAAAAAAGTAACAATTTTTCTTCTAATTTCTAGATCCTAAAATACGAGATTTTTATGCGAGTTATGTCACGGGCATGGAAAACTCGCACAACAAAGTAGAGTGCCATATATTTAAATCCGTGTTCAAAAAATTAGTGTCAAGATTAGCTGTCAGTAAGTATTTTTATTATTTTTTCAAAGTCGTACGTATTGTGTACCTTTTTTAAGGGATCAAGAATGTAAACGTTTTCTTTTTTTGTACCAGTGTCAAAAGAGCTGAAGAGTACAGAGAATATGGTGAGCTGACAGTAAAATTGATTTCGACTTAAATGATATTAGGCTAGAATTTTTTTTGAAGCATTTGAAAACATGTTTAATGAATTTTTGTTTACTAGTCCTTGTACTGCGATGTTCGACAATTGATTTCATACATATATGAAAACGACGGGAATTCCTTTAGGAAAGTTGCTTTAAGTTGTCTTTTGGACTCTCTTGTACCCGACAAAAAAGATTCGAGTCAGATGGGACAAGCCACAAGGGTTGTTCATCGAACGCAACAATTGGAAGATTCTCAAAGTAATTTTTACGTAATGGACGAAATTGCATCTGATCGCAATCAATCCACTACAGCCGGTCAAAATAATAAAAAAGGATTTTTCAAAAAGAAAAGTTCCTCATCTACTTGTGCTGTGAGTTTTCAAGATATTCTACTACTGAGTCATTTCATCAGCATTATTGACTCAAAAAATGTTCATGTTAAATGTTCCACATGTTTCAGCAGAGTATGGGAGACACAGACAATACGGGTGAAAGTCCTAGCGGAACTTTGACAAGAAAACATGCCACTCTAACTCCTAAATCAAGTGAATTGGATCTTGTCAATAGAAAACCAGTTCCTAGTAAAAAAGAGTCACGTTTAGTAAGCTGTAAGTTTCACATGTGTACAATTTCACTAGCAAAAAAATTCAAATTGATATCTTAAATACAAGTGAAAGTAAATTCAACCTTTTGTTTATTCAGGGTTTGCGAAGGGAACCAATTCAGGTATAGATTTTTTTGAGAAATTAAATTGTAGGTCCAAAACTTTTGAAAAACTACTTTTACTTTAAATTAAAATACATTATTTAGATAAATCCTTTGACTTTGACATGGATGACCCCGGTGATGTCGGAGGAACAAAGACTA
Source organism: Pygmarrhopalites habei (assembly GCA_009870185.1). NCBI lineage: Eukaryota > Metazoa > Arthropoda > Collembola > Symphypleona > Arrhopalitidae > Pygmarrhopalites > Pygmarrhopalites habei. The sequence continues at coordinate 17,467 of WJFB01000847.1, read as the reverse complement.
CTCGCCGTGAGTACTCAGTAGTATTATTTAACTAATTCAGAGCTCATTAGTCAATGCTCGAGGTATAAATTTTTATAAATTGGATTTGTAGGACAAGCAACTATTGTCCAGAAGGCAAAGCGAAGGGTTGAAGAACGGTTAAAGAAGATGAAAATTAAGAGGGATTCCACAAACGACGAAACTATGCCTGGTGGATACTTGAGTCGGCGTGGATCCTTTGAAAATTCTAATAATGACAATGTGCGTTTATATTTAGCGATACAAGATTAAACACGGATTGAAGTCTTAAAAGTTGGCAGTAAGGTGAAAATAACATTGACAATTTGTATCATAGGTGGTTGGAGAAAGCAACGAGTTTGTTGTGATGAAAGAAAGGAGACTAGTGAATAGATCACTTGTTCGGGAAGGTTTACTCCGATTTGGATTTTTATTGGAAATTACTCATCCAGGTTCTTTGCCGGATGCTCATCTGATGGCAGCCTTGCTTGATCTAGTAAATTTATTTTCATAAGTCTATAATTTTGTTGAGCAAAGTATAACTTGAAACATTAACATGTTGACTTTCTCCACTTTCTAGCCACGGACAGTGGTAGCAGCCAGAGCGTCGATTCTGATGGAATGTTCCTTCCTGGTGCACGCCTGCAATCGAGGTCACTGGCCCCTATGGATGAAACTACCCTTATTTCGACCATCTTGTGCTGGAATGAATAAACCGAATAGTGGAGGTACAAGGTCAAAGTCCTACGGACTCCAGAAATCTGCCGGGAAAATGTTTTTACAATGGGGAGAGGCACTGAATACGAGACTGGAGGATTTCATAAAATCAAATCGAGCCAAAATGGCAGAGGTGGACTTGAATGATGAACTCAAGCAGAAGGAATTAGCTCAAAAGGATGAGGAAGAAGATTTTTTGGATGAAGGTAAGTATTGGAAAGTCTTTGAATTTTTTTACTACCTATTCTTGAGGACATTTAATAAGGTGTTTTAAGCGGGAAAACAACAACATTGGATACACGGATGTTCCCCATCGTTGCTATATAAATGATTGACTGATTGGAGATGCTATTAGCTGGCGGAAGTTTTGACCCCAATTGATTGTGTGATTTCACAGCAAGTATCACTGATGGATTTGAGTGTCCGATGGCCCTTCAAATACTTGCATGCATGCTCTTGTATGAAATTACAGCCTTCCTGCGAGAAACTTACCAAGTACGCCATTCTTTATTTACATATTTTTATTTAAAATTATTATTTGACACACATTATTATGATTCACAGTAGTAGTGCGGTATAAACTGATCAATTTTCCCTCCGTCCTCTCTCTGAGAGACGTGTATTTAAATTGTGTCAGATTATACTTGGTATACTTATTTAGTAATCTTGAATATATTTGAAAAAATTTTTTAGTAATTTAATAGCCCATTTTTTAGTCTCAATCTTAAGTAAAGTTTGAAATTTTAAAAATTTTGCCATCTCATTTACTCTGGTAGTCAGCTTTTGGCTTTTATAAAAGATTTTTTGACTCTCTCTTTTCTTCTCTCTTGCCTCAGTAGATTAAATTTAGCAAACAAATTCTATTTGCTCCCATAGTTCGAAATTAGTTAATAGCTGAAACAAAATACAGTATCTAGTAGTCACAGTACACGTACACTTAGTTTTTCTTAAAAGTTTGAAAGTAGAGTTGAAAGCTTATGTTGGCATGCAATGCACTTATCCATTTCAGTCACTTCCGAAGAGTGGTACGGTGAGTAAGACGTCTGCAACAACGGAGAAGGAAAATAAACCTCCGGTGGGAGGGGGAAAGTCAGTGGAAGGGACAAGGAGGTGGAGCTATGGTACTGTCATTTTATATGTACAGTTTATGCACTATCCATTTTGTAATTAAAGTCAAAATACGTCTCAAAATGATAGGCCTCTCCAAAAATATTCAAAATTCGGGAGAAAATTCCGGTCACAATCAAACATTCAAGAATTTTTTTGGGGGCAGAGAGCTAGTCATGGGTGACGAAGCGATTAGACAATATTGTAAGATCATCTTGTCAATAACATTTAACATCACAGAATGTAATACTTCTGTGTAGTTGAGCTTTGTAGTACGTGCGATGATGAGAAAATACATCCATTTAGGTGCTTTAGCCCCATTTTTGAAATAGACATCTTTTTTGTGGAGATTTTCCGTGAAAATCTCATTTGTTAATAAGGCGCTTGTAGCCAGATTTTTTACTCGAATTTTTTACTCGAGTGTGTGATCAATTTTACGCGTGCTAAAGTGTTCAACCGAGTTAAGAGAATGTTGTCGACACCTAAGTGGCCACGAGACAAGGTAAAACAATTTTACATTCACTATTAACCAATCTATTTTTAGTATTCTTCCTTTCTGTCCGTACTCTGTCGAACGTCATATGAACCTTGAATCATAAAAGCTATTTCCACTAAATAAGCATATAACTCTATTTGATTATTTGTAAGCTCCACACGCCAGAAGCAAAATTGATGCCGTTGGATATCAGATGTACTGGAAATTAAGCAGTGTATGACATTCCTCCCATTTAAGTCCAACCGTGCGATCGAGCTTCATTCCGTAAATTTTTTTGAGGAGCTGCTAGTCCAAATATGACACTGGACAATTTATTTGCTCCAATCCTAGACTACTAGAAACTTTTTTTCTCTAAACATGTCTTTATATGTTTTGTAATTCTCATTTTCGTCGATACTACAATAAAAACAATTATTCTAATACAAATTTCTTGTCTCTAAACATCTATATTTTAAATTATAGTCTACAGTTACCTTTGTGTATACACAGTTTTTATAACTCTCAATTTGTTTTGAATTTTAAAGCTTGCTCGTCCATTGGACAGTCCCAGGCGTCACATAGCCTCCAAAGTATTTCAGATCCTCATCAACCGGTTCAAGGAGAAAGGAAAATCAGTTTTGTCCTCAACGACAACGAGTCCAATGAAAGCGCCGACAAGGATAAAGCCCATCCTCCCCCGGTATTCATTTGTGATATTCAAATTATTCTGTAAAGTCACAACAGGATTACGTGTGATTTTTCATCTTGATTGACCCCCCCCCCCCTTGTGTAGGCTGAGGTGGAACAAAGTGAGGACAAAAAGGGCAAAAAAGTTCGGCCTTTACTTTTGCGACGCGGAACCCCGGGTGGAGGCTCTTCCTTCAGACGCCGAAGTATAAAATTGCAAAAAATGGGGAAGAAAGATCAAGATGGAGACTGTAAGAGTGATACTTAACTTTCCAATTTAAATTCAAAGTATAACGTGTAGTATTCGAATGATTTGTTTTTGATTATTTTAGCAATGAAACGATCCGACTCCTTGACGAGTGCCAAGAGGAAGGTCAGCTCAATCTCCGACGACACATCCGAACAAAATGACAGCGGCGACGAATCCCCTGGTGTGATGAGCAATGAAGACAATGTCAACGATGACGACACAGTGTACATGCCTTGGTTGAACACTGTCATTGAATTCCTTTCATCAATGCACTTTAGGTGAGGGTTTACTTTTACAAGAAAAGGAGAATTGTTCTTTATAAAGAGAAGAGATTTCAAAATAACTTTGGATTTGGATTTGCATAAACAATTAGATGCACACATCAAGGATACTGTCATCCTCAATGTCCTCGTCGTTTGATGCGTGGTGTTTCAAGACTGTTAAAGGCTGTTAGGAAAATATATGGAGAAGAGTTTGGGATTGGGAGTGCAAATGTGGCCAGTTTCAAGATGGAGAAAGCATCTTACCTTAGTTCTGAGTCTGAAAAGAAAGACAAGGAAAAGCCAGAAGAGTCTGTCATCATCAAATACATTAGAAATAATGTTCAGGGTGGATTTCATTCCATGTTCTCCTTACTTGTCAAAACAGCAACTATTTTGACAGAAGACCAGTTTTTAGCACTCATCCCAACCACTTGGGAATTACTATTGGAACCCGACATTCAAGTAATAAGTCCTTACAATCAGTTGTAGATAAAGTACCTGAAAGAGTTGTAAATCGAAAGTACGATAAGCCTCATTGTGTTTTGTAGGTGAGTTCTTGCTCGGCTGCCCTATTCATTTTAGCCGGAGTGAAAACACCGGAACAAGTCAAAAATTTGATTCAGGCTGAATTTGAGCATCCAAATCCTACAATACGAATGAATGCCTTACTACGCTTTCAAACATTATGGAGATGCCGTCATCAAGTTTGGCCACGGATGGAAGAATCAAGTAATTTCAAAGCTCCACCACCTGGAATTGAATTCACTCTGCCTTCTCCAAGGTACGGAACAGCTACATATTAAGTAGAAATCTAATTGGAACACTGGCAACAACATTTAGATCAACATTAAATAAATTGTTTGGCTTTAGAATTGGAGTGGAATGCATTCCAGTAGTGGATCCCCCGTGGACTCCACAAATAAAGACAAAAGTCGAGGAAGTCACTTTGAATCAGGGTATGTAAATTTAATAAGATGAATGGACAATATTTTGTGGTTCAATCCGGGCATCATGTATACCTAATAAATACGTTATTGCTGTAATTTTAAAGACAAACCCCATGTGTCGAGGAGGTATTTGGTCACAGCCACAAAGACTCGTAAAACTCAACAAGCAGAGCTAGTCAAAATGGCATTGCAAGCTGAGGAAGACAAGAGGAGATCTGAAAGAGAGCAATTCCTCATCACCACCGTCCCCATCACTGCCTTAGCATCATATGAGCCAAGTATACAATCGTTTCAAAACATTGGTGAATTTTACTACTGTTTACTGTAAATACTAACTTTTTTAATCGCCATTTTAGGTTCTCATCATGCTGTTGGTGAGGATGAAGGGGATGACGAGGCACAGAATCAGCAGGTTTTAAAAAATTCTCCTAATAGTGTCAGATTATTCTCTAATGAATAACATGATTATTCAATAAATTTCATTACAAAATTTCAGGGCGGTCAACAATCAACAGAAATTCCACGACTTTCAACCAACTTGACGGCTGGACAAGGAACACAACAAGGAAATGTAGAATCCGTTACCGTCTCTACAGGTAATTGCTGCAGTGCTAGTTAAAAAATGTATTTTTAAACAACACGTCGATTTGAAGATTAGCTATTCTATTTGATATAATATTCGTGAAGGTCTACTGGGTTCCAAATCATCTCATCACAAGGGTGTGACTTTGTTTCCATCATCTCTGTGCTCTGCCTCCATTTACATAATTCAATTATTGGACGACCCAGCTGTGACCCTTGATGGAAATGCAGTGTATGAAGTGGCCTATCAAGTCTTATGGCATTGCCTTGTGGAAGATTCTTCTCTCTTTCTTCGCTACATTCTAGAGAAATTAACTCGGGGAAAACATGAGCTGATGTTTAAGGTGAGTCACACAACTCCACAACTCAGTGCAAAAGATTTTGAATTTACTAAAAGTATTAAAACTAATTTTTTTGTGGTCTTACTTGACTTACTATCTTACTAGATTTTACGACATTTGATAATGTTTGTGCCACGACTTCCACAACAAGCCGCATTCTCATTGTACAATCATATAATCGGGTTCATCATGTTCCATACTCGTTCTCCACAAGATACTAGCTCGGAAATGATTGGGTCTGCTTTGTCCGTTCTATGGATGGTAAGTTTAAGACAAAAAAAAATTAAAAACTCTTTTCATGTACAACGAGTATGGAGTACATGTGTGCATACTTTCTTTGCTTTCTCTAGGTTGTTCATAGTGTCCAAGGGATCATGTTTAAGGATTTGAAGCAAATTCTTCGGAAGGAACAGTGTGATGCTTCAATCTTGCTCACTGCCAATGTTCCCGCAGCAAAGAAAATTGTCGTCCATGGTCCATTAGGTAAGATTATTGTTTATAGCATACATACTGTACTTTAATTAATTGTTCATAATTTTTGTATCAATAGGACCAGATTCTGGAGGAATTCCAACTCAGTTTCCCGTACAAGAAGATACTCAGTTTATCCAGATATTGCGAGAGTCACTCGATTTTTTCAGTATCGATGAAGAACATCATAAGGAATATTTTTTGGTTGACCACAAAACACGTAAGCCTCTTATTCTGTAATTTTTAACTTTCATTTATGTAGATCAATATTGACTTGATTTTTTTTATAAACTAGATCAAATTCACAGTCCAAACGCTTACGTCCGAGATTTTTACTTCTTTTCTCGAGCTCAACATCCGCGTAAGCATCGAAAGAATAAAATTAAACGTCACGGTATAAATCTTCCACAGTGAAATTTTCACAAAATGTTCTCATACGATGATTATGTACCTCTTCTAGAACTTAGCCTGGCTCATATGGCTCCAGATCATGCCTACAATGCATTACAACGTCAAGCTTTCATTCTCAAGTTTTTGGAAAGTGGCAAAGGTAAAGGAAAAATTCTTTGAGATATTCTAAACCCCACATAATATTTGAAAATAAAATACTTTAATGGTGAAAGTTCTATTTACTAAAGTTTTGAAAAATTTTCTTAGCTACCTTGACCTGGGCTATTTTGAAAAATGTGGATCAAGTCATGCAAAGGGTTGTTTTTCTGCATGAAGAGCTTATGAAGTTACCATCATTTCCAAGGAAAGCTTTGGAAGCTGAAATGGATATCACAAAAGGAGGAATGATGGGACGGGTGAGTTGCCTCTTGAAAGCTAAATAAAGATTACGAATTTGTTATTTTTCCTTTACGAAAAGTAATTATTTTCCAAATTTGACAGGAACTATTGGGTCTGGACGTTCTCCATAAATTTATGTGGACAAAATTAATCACTCGAATGTTTGAGGCCATGTCCGGGAACTTTGCTTATTCTGGAGATATTCATTTGTTTATAAATGTGTTGAGTGGTAAGATATTTTTCCTCAAAATAATTGAGGATCATTAGTTTTTGTAACGTAAGCAGTGCAACGTATTTTTTCTACATTATTTAATAGGTTCCTTAATGGTTCATTCGGAAGACGCCACGTTAATTCGCTACGTGACAGCATCCTTCATTAATGCAGCTCAACAGTTTAAAAATATCTTTTCAACTAATGGTTACTTGCTAGTGATGCCCCCACTTTTACTTACATACTGTAATCATCAGAGTAATCCACTTGTCACTGGCTCTGTTGAATTCGCCTGCAAAGAATTTTACTTGTTGCATCGTAAACCTTTTGTACTGCAAATGTTTGGTGCACTGGCCGCACTTTTGGACACTGATGAACAGGCTCAGTATGGAGATCCAAGAAGAGTTCCTTCGAAATGTCTTTTCCGACTTTTATTATCCTTGGTATGACTCATACTCTATATTTAATACAGTAGTGAAACAATTAAATGACCCAACAAATTTTGGATTCAAACAGGAAACACCAACTCCAGATCCTCTCCACATTACCGAATTGATTCATGGTCCACAACCATTGAGACCCCTTGATTTCTGTTATCATGATGATTCAGATGAAATCACAGTCCTTGACTGTATTTCAATGTGTGTTTGTGTGGTTGCTTATGCCTCTGACTCCCTCAGAGGTCAACAGATGTTGGTGAGTACATATTTGAATGTTATAAAATGCGCATATTGAGTAAAGGTCAAAGTCTTAACATATCTTTCATCCATTGTAGACTATACTTGAAGCTGTCCTACCACCCTACCTGATGCATATTCAAACGAATAAAACTGAAGGAAAGACTGAAAGGGATATTATCAATCATATAGCTGTAGCAATGAAGACACTCGTCAATAATTCCGAACCTCTAGCCAAGTATGAATGAATCTGATTTGGACAAGTTAATGATGTGTATAACATGATTCTCACAAGTAACATCTGATTTTTTCTCCACCAGAAACTATTCTGGACCTCAAATGTCGGAAGCGGCTGATTTGCGAGGATCTAGTCAAAGAAACTACACGAGTAAAGGAGGACTGATGACACCAGGGTACGAGTTTGCAGACGATGATTCTCATTCAAAATACATGAGTGACCATTCCAGAAATAAGAGTGCTTATGACCGTGATACACAAGATTCAGAAGTCATACGGGATGAGTTTAGACGGCCAAGGGACACCTTATGTAATTCTTGCAGACATAACTTTCTCCGCTATTTTTCTTGACACAGTAGCAACTTTACTTGAATCAGACTTTACTTTTTTTAATTATTGCAGTGAGCCTTGTGTCAGACTTTTACTCAAAAAGTTCTGTTAGACTCTTGGAATTGGCCAAGAAAGGAGGGGCTGAGGCCAAGCCCGTTGAATTACTGGACAGTAAAAGTCACATGGTAAACAGATTTTCAATTTTTTTTCAAACCAAATAAATCATGACCAAATAATTAATTTCATATTTGAACAACAGAGATTATCCGAAGTTGCCATAAGTCTATTGAAAGTGAGTCCTTATGACCCTGCTACGATGGGCTGTCGTGGTTTGCAGCGGTACATGGTCGAAGTTCTTCCTTATGGAGATTGGGTGAATGAAGAGTCTCGACCAGCACTCATTGCATTTCTTCGTAGAATGGACAAAACTTTTGCTAAGATTTGCAAAAAGACTTCAATCAGAGTAAACTGATAAATTATTCATGAGACTATTCATGCTTTATAAATTACGAAACTTAAAGAATGTGTGCAAGAATTAACATTTAATTTTTCATCTGTAGAGACACACTGATTGGGAGGCTGCAGCTGGTTTGCTGAAAGGAGTATACCAAACTCTCTGGCGTCATCCATACATTGTTCATATGCAACATTTGAGGTCACTCATTCAAACTTGTCAATGTTTACTAATGGGGGAAGGGCAAGCCAGTGAGTTGGGTCTAAGTTCAGCTGGAGCTGCTTTATTGGGAAAAATTCCTCCCACACATTTTTGCTCAACTGTCGTTCGTCTCTTAGCCCTTCAAGTTCGGATATTGAACGTGAGTATAGATTTTTCAATGATTACAAGAAAAACAAAAAAAGCATTGCAACAAAAATGACCCAATTTGATTTTTTTGTAGGAAACCTATTCTTTGGAACAGGCATGTGGAATTCAACCTTCCGTCCCCACTTTGCAAGATAAATCGGACATTCTTCTCATGAACCTTTTACTCCCCATGTGTCTTCGAGTTGGAAGTGGGAGAAAGGGTAACAGAAAACACTTTTTGACCCCTAATAATTTTTGAGATTATTATAAATGATACTGATGATTTTTTCCCTTTTTTCATGTGTAGACGTACCAAAGATGCGAAAGTCAGACATTGTGTTCATTCTAAATGTGATACTGACTAGTATGAACGCTGGAGGAGGGCCGCGAATGAAAAATGCCAATGATGCAAACAGTACCTCAGCTGGCACTGGAAATGTGACTGGTACTACTCGTTCTGGTAGTGTTTCAGAAAGGAAACTTAAAATGTCTACTTTGCAAATTGCCTTCTTAGGTAATTCGTCAGTTATCAGTTGTTATTATTTTCACACAAAAATACACTGAAAGGATTTAATGTAAACTTTCTGTGTTCTTGTATGTGTTAGGATTGAAAATACTTTGCGTTTGCTTTGACACTGAATTGAGTTCGGAGTGGCCACGAACAGTGAGGGCGATTCAAGAATTGGGCAGTAGAAGTGAAGGAGGAGCTCCACTACATGACTTTTTGGAATTTGTGTTGACTGTCCGAACATCAATATTTCCCATGTTTCGACCATTGATAGCACAGAAGGTGACAATCATATTTTGACACTACAATGTAAAAATTTCATGATAGCTGATAGAAAACTCACTCAAAATTATTTTCTAAATGATTTATTTTTTAGATGGCAAAACCACCATCCACGGACCAGGACAGACAATTTCAATTTGTGATTAGGGAAAAAATACGTTGTGTCACTTTAGGGAAATGTAAAGGAACGTTACTGGTTGATCTCGCACATCAGATGAAACAATTGAAGGAAGATCTTGAAACACGCAAAGGTAGCATTATTTGGTGTTGCTTTCTTGTCATATATGACCAAAGAATTTGTTGGATTACATTTTTGTGACGGGATTTCTAACAGAAGAGACGGTCGTGAGTAAAAAGAATTTGAATCTGGAAGCATCAGAAAATAGACGTCCTCGTCCATCTCTCTCTGAACTCTTCCCTGGTCTGATGGGTCGATTCGGTGGTTCAGATGAGAAGGGTTCAACGGCAACAATTCATAAAGGTCTGAATCGAGAGTCCAGCGTGAGAGTTGCTAAAGCTAGCTCACAGGGTAAGTGTGTAATAGGACATCATAAGATGAGTCTCTATCGGATCTATAGGGTGTATTCTCAAATTGGAAGAAAAAAAGTTTTTTTTAACTTTCTCATTTTTAGAAAATGCGACTAAAGTAAAATCTTATTTATTTTCCTTTGTATTTTTGTGTAGTAAGCAAATGTATATTCTACTTTACAATCATTTGAAAAAATGGGAGAGGAGAGGAACAAAAAATCACTCTTTTGGAAAGTTTTTACAAATTTTTTTAAATTTCAGAAAAGTATGACAACGTGCGTACTTTATAGTAGCAGGGGTTGTTGGTCAGGTTATTAGTTTATCTACAACAGCAAAAAATACTTATTTCAAATCTGTCCTTAAATTATTATGCGATTGCCAATAACTATGGCTTGAGCTTGTTAGTGTGTGACGTTTGTGTCAAATTTAGAAGACTGAAAGCAAATCATATTTATTATGTATTTTAGTTTTGTTCTTCGTACGATTCTGTCACATAAATTTGCAGATGCGTGTGTGTGCGCCAAAAAATTTTTTGCACTTGGATAATAATAGCATTTATTGTTATTATTATTACTACTAATTTTAAAAATTAGTTTAGATTAACCTGGTATCCGTTGTTGAGCTCAGATGTATTTAACAGTAAATATTTTACTGATAGAATCAATTATTTTAACCATTAATTGCCTGTTGACTTTAACGTGAGAACTTGACTCTTGACACAGTAAGCTTTGATTGTTATTTACAATTGACATTTATTTTTTCAGAGCAAATGAAAAGAAAAAAATTGCAATTTTTCTCGACAAATGAAAATAATAATTTGAACTAAAGAGTTATGATTACTTCAACTAAAAATAGTGTTTCATTTGGTTTGACTCTCTTGTGATGGATGATGTGATATGACAATATAGTTTAATAGTTTTCTTTTTGAATCGATGGGATATTATGTTTATGAGATAAAGTATGTATTCCCAACGACTTAATTATTATAATGACTGTTCAGTGTCTTTTTTGAAAAAAAATCATTTTGATGACTTGATGTTGATGTAAGCTCTGTGTCAACTTGTTGAAGGTCGTATGTTGGACCGATTTATGCGGCGTGTGTCTATAGCTGGCGAAATCGTTAAACCCGACGGAGGATCTCGATTTGGAGGCTCAGATGGTATTCTTAATACTGTTTACTAAAAAATCATGGCTAAAAATAAATCCATGGCAGGAAACTAAGAGCAGGCGACCAGGAGGTTCTTCTAAATTACATAAAAATTGGAAGAGATAGATAAAAAACGGCATTATTTTATATTAGCCAATGACTTAGTGGTGTACATAAAAATGGAGTCACTGCTGATTTTTGTTTTATTTATTGTTTTGCAGCAAAAAATTCATACAGAAAGATTAGAAATATTCTTCATCAAATGGATAATCAAATCAAGGTTGCAGTATATAGCTTGAGTTTCAAGATAGAGTGAAAGTAAAAGAGAAAGTTTTAATGAAAGAGGATGATAGGGAAAAAATATTGTAAGCAAGAGAGAGAGAGAGAGAGGGAAAAAAATATCCTGAGCACATCTCGACGTTCGCATTTTCTGATTATTTTCTCTTCTAATTTATACGCGCTTCACTCAACACTTTTCACTATATACTTATAATTTTCTTTTTCCATTCTCACGAGCTAGAAATTAAGTACAAACGAGCTTCCTTGAGAGAGAGCGAGAGAGTCTAATTTTTGTTGGGATTTATACATCATCATACAAATAAAATAAAAGGAGCGGGACGAAAGGAGGAGTAAAATTTTGTGATTTTCAAAAGACTATTCAAATCAAAGAAAACCTCGACAATCACAGGTACTGACATTCCCCTCCCCCCATATAAAAAATCTTTTACTCTGACACAGGAGGTGATGACAACAAGTTATATATAAAAATTCACATTCCAAAAAATACTAAGCAAGCACAAACACTTAACTTGACTCACTACTCACTTTTTGCACCTTCTTGAAAACCTTTCTTCTCACTTTTCACGTATGTCCACACTCACAGTTAACAAAACTACCATCACTACCACACTCACAAACCTGTTGCTGCACATGCCCATGCATTTTTGATTTTTTGTTTTTGAAAATATATCTACTTCACCCAACTGAACTATACCACCTTTTTTAACCAATTTTTAACCAAAATACTGATGACAATGTCACTGAACACAGACATGCTTTTTATATCTATCTATATAGCTCTCTGCTGTGTTTGTCACATGCCGAATCTATGATATAATTATAAACAATGCATACTTACTATAAATGTAGTTTGAGCACGCAGTACTCTCGAGATGTTAAAACAGCGAGTTGCGATTTAGTCTCTATATATATGAAAATTTGATATATGACATATAATCATTACTCACCTAAATGCCATTGACTTTTATTTTTGATCAATTTTTTGCTGTTTTGTTTCCAAAGTCTGTGCAAAATTGTAATACAAGACAATACACAGACTTTTTTTTATATATCTGACAAGGCATAAATTTGCATAACGTACCATGTAACAGTTTCCTGGCATTTGTCCGTTTCTTGCTTACTGTAACCCTGTCAAATCTATAATTATTCTTCTTCTTGATTTAGAATTAAATTCATTTTTCCCTTCTAAAGTTCTAAAGAATCTTTCTCTATCTTTCTTTGTACAAATTTTTTATTTTCTTTTGTAAATACTCTTTGATTCCAAGATTTAGGTCTCTCTTTATATTTTACCTTAGTTGTGTCATATATAAAGTCATTTCTATATTATAAATACAATTTTCAATATAAATTTATCTAATAGAAAATTTTACAAAAAATCTGTCAGAAAGGAAAGATGATAACCATTTTGTTGTTTCTTTTGATGAAAAAATGTCTAATATTTTGTCAACCATTGTCATTTATGGCAAAAAAATGAAATATAGAAAGGAGCGAAGAAACATTTGAGCTTCACTCGGAGAGGTTAGAAGGAGGTCTTCATGTTGAAGGGAGTGGTGGAGGAGAAGAGGATGTTCCCAAACAACATCGACTCCAACGACAAAAGTTTCAGTCCAGAAAAACCTTTCGATTTCGAAAAAGTCGAAGGGGTAATTTGGAGGTTAGTTTTTTTCTAATTAGTTGTCCCTTCAAGGCAACAAAGAAACTTTCTTCCTCCTTGTGGAGCCATGTTAATTTTTTTACAGTGTTTTCTACAAGGTGTGCAATAATGGTTTAATTTTTGATGTTGAAGTTTTCAAGTGTTGACATGGAAGAAGAAAGTCAACGGCCAGACTCTCCCAGCTCACCGTCACCTCAAGATGAACTCATCCGCTCAAGGGATAAAGAGAAAATGGATGATGAATTGTCAGTAGACTCTAAGAGTGAGAAACCTCAGAAGGCATCCTTAAAAATTCGGTCAAAAAAACGAAAGACTTCCACGTCTCCTCAGAATGGGAATGGAAATGGGGATGGTGAAAGTCAAAATTCCTTTTCCAGAACATCCAGCACTTGTGGCTATAGGGAAAGTTTTGGTAAGATAATGTGTACCTACCTTATAATCATTCAAAATCTGGCTAAATAGCATTTTTGGAGGATAATTTTCGAATTTATTCTGAATCGTGGTGTAGGTTCCGTGGAACGCTATAGCCTGCAAATGCTGGAAAGATTGGAAGTTCAACCTCCAAATCCGGAGGAGGAGCGGAGTGACAATAAGACAAGATTTCGTAAACGAGGGGAACGAGGGGAAGATGATGAAGACACACTCATTTGATAGTGACTCAAATGAGTAGTTGACTAGTCCATTAGATCATAGTTGTATGTGCAAGTACCTACTTAAATACTTGGGTGTATGTTTGGAGATATTGGGATTTTAGAAAGAATTATTAATGAGATAAGCCATTGACTGGATTTTCTATTATATAATAATTGTTACATTTCTGAAAAATAATACGAGGTATATACGTTAGGATATTCTCTCTCTCAAGTCAATATAGATTATTGACAGAGTCAATTGGACTCTACAATATATAATACAAAGAAAAAAAATAACGACATGTATGCGGCATTCCTTTTTTTGATTACACACGAGATGCAAAATAATTGTTGAACATTATGATGCTGTTGTTACTATGATATAATATGATTGAGAGTAGACACATGATGGATGTGAATGGAATACGTATATACTATATATATACTATCTTATAAACGCTTAGACGATTTCTATACGAGTGATGATCTCAGCTCTCACGTAACGTACAAAAATTTTGTAAATACCAAATTGTAGCAAATTTTCTGGTGGTGGTTTGTGGCTATTTACATGTGGTCAAATCATGACATTTGACCCATTTTAGGTCACTTTTAAAAACCCATGATTGACACACTTTTATGTTCAAAAAATTGTGTAGAGCCTTGAGTTGACACAAATAAGAATTTAGGAAATTTATCTTTTTATGTCGCTGTTGAAACCATGTCAACCAAAATCATGACTTTTTTTAACTAATATTTTTGAGGACAAGGGTAATACAAATAAGTTATAAGATCAAATACGTTACATGTAAATATGTTCGAGTGTCAGTCCAGTTCAGAGATCTTTAAATGAAAAGTGTTTGGCTAGAATGAGCATAAAGGTTCTTCAAATTCATCAAAATTCCCATTCGAAGTGCTATAATTGGTATTTACAGAATCTTTCAGTTACGTCAGTTAACTGATCACACTCTACTGAAAATGTGTACACGTACACATCCTGCATAGCAGGTACAAATTAACTAGTATTATATATACTCCAAGGTACATTATGAATCAACGAAATTATACTATTATATTGAAGAAGGAATCATTACTGCTGACAAATGTACACAACGTATATACTGATGATGTAGTATTGAAATAATAATATAATACACACGACAGTGGGGTATACAATAACTTGATATTACTGTTTTTAAATAAAGTCCACATGGAATTGTTACTTTACATTCTCCAGGATTGTGACCTTTGGGCCATTGAATTCTAAACTAATGGCCTACAAATGCTCATTTCGTGCACAAAAGCATTTGACAAATTTTATTGACATTTGTTCATCCTTCATAGAAATGTGCACAAAAACAAATTGCACTGGCTGTAGTGTCTCCTAATTAAATGGAACCTACTTCACGGCGCTTGTAAATTCAAAGGAAAATTCCTTTGTACTTGTTCCGGAGCAACTCCACCATTTAAAACTTGTGCAACTCATCTTCAAGATGAGCAGAATATTTTTAGCATTCATAAATTTGAAAAAAATTATTCACAATTTTATTTCAGTGTTCTCGCCAAAAAGACGAACCCATTGTAAATCTGTTCTGGACGTTAACCGTCCATTTGGTTCATTCGGTTGTCTGTGTGGTTTCTTCCCTATTAAACTTCCTGTTGTACTAAAGAAATTCAAAATTTTCAACTGTACATCTTCCTCTGTCTGTGATAACAACAGTACAAGTGAAAGTCAATTACAATTTTCTTGGTGTAGTTACTCTCTCTTGTACTCCATTGTCCTCCTCACATTTTTCCATGTCATATCTCTGGAGGTGTCTATTGCCTACTGTCATAAAGGTGGTTCATTTTTCCGATTTCCTACGGACACTTTTGCCATGCAAACTTTTCTCATAGTTTTCAATTTGTCCAAAGCTCTCATTCATCTCCTCACAATCCTCCGGACAAAAGTCATTCTGAAATGTGTCAAAGGGATTTATAACTATGATCAATATTTCAAGGTAGCTAATTCTACTCATATCCTGACATTCTCTACAATACTATTTTTTCTGGCAACATTTCTAAATGCCAGTAATACTATGCTATCAGCTTACACTAACGCTTATCAGAGTCTTCAGGATAATTTTGATGTGCATTGGAACAATGACTCTTCATTTATTCAGATGAATGGATCTGACAATGGACTGAAACGTGTCGTGTCAAATGTCCCATTTATATCCCTTCGGATTATTCCAAGTCCATTGTTGGTCATATGTGCAAGTTATTTTGGGAATACCATGATGGAGTTGGCTACATTCTTCTCATTGGCTAGTATCCATTTTTGTGTCAACTGTATTTGTGACCGGGTGACATGTGTCACTAGGGATATCAAAGAGGTTGCAGGGGAGACTAGAGAATTTTTCAAGACACAGAAGTCTCACACTGTCAACGAGTACCTGAACAAGAAGAAGAAGAATGGGCAGGAAAAGATGGAGGATCTGACAATGATGAAGAAACAAGAGGAATTATTTGGACTTAAATTGACAACTATTGCGAGGAAAATTGAGCAACTGGAAACCATCAGTTACCAGCTGAATGACATGTACGTTACTACGTAGGATGATTTTGTCTCAATTTTGTCCAATGTGCGTGAGTGTATGGATAAAATGTATTTATTTATTTAGGGCCAAAGAAGTCATCCTCGTTTTCATGGGATGCTCCACCGTTGTACTGGTGTCCATCAGTTATTTGATTATCATTTTAGTCAGTGGCTTTAATGCCCCGAACTCATCCCGGATTTATACAAATATGGAAATGACCACAATTGTCTTCATTGCAGTTTTGACTTTTGCAAGACTGACTAGTCTTGCCAATGCAGGACAGAAGTTGGAAGATAACGTAAATGTCCAATGTTCATTTTTTTTCATAAAGAATAAATATAAAATTTTATTTT
The DNA here is from genome assembly GCA_009870185.1 of Pygmarrhopalites habei. Taxonomy (NCBI): domain Eukaryota; kingdom Metazoa; phylum Arthropoda; class Collembola; order Symphypleona; family Arrhopalitidae; genus Pygmarrhopalites; species Pygmarrhopalites habei. The sequence continues at coordinate 604 of WJFB01000847.1, read as the reverse complement.
GCGTTAGGTCACAAAACTGCAGGGAGCTGTCAAGTATATGATGTATGATGAGTGTACAGGAAATGGTCAAATAGTCCAACAGATTCGGGCTCAAGTATTGACCAGTGAATTCTGTTTGTCTGCCTATAAATTCTTCCACCTCAATAAACGTTCACTAAGAGTTGTAAGAAAAATTATTAATCTTTTTACAGTAGGCTAAGTGTACAACAAAAATAAAGCGTACTTTTGTTTCACGTGCTACCAGGTCACATCTCAAACAATGACGTTCATCATCATTCTAGCCCAGTTTAGGTCATCCGACATTCAATTCCAATCGAGTGTCACGAACATCCCATCATCATTTATGGTCCATCATTAAGTAATACACACCGGTAGTCGGTAAGTGACATTTTTTTTGTTATGTAGAAACTTTGGAAATGAGATACAACAAATTGAGCAATCAAATTAATGACAGCCATGAAAAAATGATAATTGCAGTCTAACGTTCAGTCACTCTATTCTCGGCCTGCTCAACTGCACTTGACACAAAAAAATTTTCTAATATTTTTCTGTATCTTTGTGCTTTCCTCTTTGAAGTTACTGAGCAGTGATCAGTTACGATTCA
>WJFB01000846.1:0-45165 GCA_009870185.1 Pygmarrhopalites habei | reverse complement strand
CACATTAACTAGACATTTTACACATTACCTGGCAATTGTGCACATTTACTAGATGTTGTATACATTCTCTAGATATTGTGTACATTCACTAGGTATTGTACACATTAGCTACTCTGTGCAAAATGGCTCCGACAGATATATTGTATAGTATAGCAAATAATACAGGGGAAGGGAATTTGCGAGTCGATGATGATAATGTCGGTGGTAATCACATTTTTATATATCCAACGTTCATACATTCATATTTGTATGTATATAGAAAAATGCGTGTAGTTCATCCCTGCCCTAAAAGGTTCCCATTGAATATTTCAAGAGGAACACACACACGCAATTTTTGATTTTTTGATACTTCATCAACTATACTGGTGTGTGTGTTCTCTCCGTAAATGATAGAGGACAATCACCATTTCATTTAAGTATCATCAACAAAAATCTCCACATTTACCGATGCATGTTTTTGTTGTTATTATTTCCCCTTTCACACACACACGTCCCTTTTTTGTAAAAAAATAATACACTTTTTCTGTTGATAATGTATGGGAGGGTGAGGATTTGGCTTTATGCCACTTTTGTTTCAATGACCGTTGACTTATTTTGTATGTTGAGTTGTTATGATAATCTGTAATTAAGTAGTGGGAAGCCGCAAATATGGAAAATTACTCGTTTAATACCCCGGTTTATATTCCTCCTCCTCCTCCTCTGTACTCTTCCACTGATAAAGGGTGACCATGCAAAGTCACATAGTACTAAAGAAGGGAATATTTTCACGCAAATGAAACACCAAATTACAAGGTATTTACATTGGTCTTTACGATTTTGACTTGGTTTTGGAGTCAAAAGGGTTTTTTGGACGACTACTAAATTACTAAATACCTTCCTCAAGTCAAGGAATGGTGAGCACGTACGTAGAGAAGGGACTGACCACAGTCGATCATGTGTCATGTCATGGCTGGACCTCCACATATCAAAACGTCTTGTTTTACAGGAAAATCAGGAAAAATGATCGCACACATCAAAGAAGATTTGAGAGATAGAGATTGATCCTTCTCCAAATCACAAATTTTGCAAAAATGCAAAAATTGTCCATGAGGACTAAACATGAAGGATCAGTTAGAACCATCTCCTAGTACTATCTGACACACACACACACACACCACATCATCATAGCCAAGGAGGAGGGGAGAGGGACAGGTGCTTAATACTAGAAGAGTTAAATACCATTTAAATTAAAAATTGGCATACATTATACACACATTTTATTATTGCATGGTTGGTTGAATGTCATGTCTGAGGGAAGACCTTCTTCTTCAAAAACTGACATATACCATCTGGGCAGGCAGGTAGTTGTACAGAATCTTATTCAAATTTGCAAATACATACAATAATCATAGATAGCAAGGATTCCACACACACACACACCACTCACACTCAGGCTCTGAAACAACAGCCTCTAAAAACTTCAAGTTTGTGGTTCAATTTCAACTTGGGTTTAAATCATCATTTCCTTTGAGGTCATACTCTTTAAGTAGTCTCCCAATACACACACACGCTGACACGATGCATATTTCATCGTCCATTCCCTCGTAAATTTGTGTATATATAAACGTCAAGGAACCCTGACACATCAGAAAAATATTTATATGCACTCATAATATAGTCGACAATTGGTCAAATTGACTTTTTCAAAAAAAAATATATCAAGTTTTCAGATCAAATTTCCATGTGTACGTTCCTCTCTCTGTTTCTCTCTTCCACATCCCTACTTTAAAACGATGGTTGAAACGAGGATCGTTCAGTTTGAGAAAAGAAAACCATTGGTTGTCTGTCATTGAGAGGGGGTAGAAAAATTGTGGCTCTCTTTGTGTGTCTTTATGACCACGACAAGTTTTATATGGTGCTTTTATAATACGATGCCTCACAATCCTTACGTATATGTAAAATATACTGTCTTCTTCAAAAACACAAACATCCTCACAATTGATGTACGTCAAAGAGATGGTTTGCTGCTGTTGGTGTGTGTGTGTGTGTGTGGAGGAAGGAGAAGAAGTCTTTTTGGAAGAGCCACTTACTTGGTCAAATGAAGTTTTTCAATTTTTCATGCATAAAAGTTGTTCCTTCTCCTCATTTTCATATTTAAAAGGTCAATTAAGACAATTATATTCAAAAGGATTCATCTCATTGATATACAGACTCAAAGTCAGAGAAGAAGACCAAAATGTTGAGCTCGAGTCCAGTTTTTGAGTCTGTCTCTTTGACTGTAACGGAGGGCTTCCACATTTCACTTTTTGTACACATCTCCGTCCGTTCTTCCCTTCTTCTCCTCCTTCTAGTTGACTATGTGGCTCAACTCGAGTTGACCAATGGACAAAAACCAGTTGGGATTATCTATCTATCCCTGGACTGGACCATTGTCACTTAATCTGTACTTCTTCTCAATTTTTTTCTCAACAATTTAACTTTTGCAAAACTCTCTCTCTCTTTATCTTAACTTCTTGTACATGTCCAACTCGACGGCGTACTCACTGTGTGTCGGACAAATATGTATTTAAGATTGGATTTCAGGTTTCAGTATGTAAATTTTGTCTGAGGCTCAACCATGTTCCCAAAAATCTAATGACATAAGAAGAAGAATCCAAAGATTTATAAAAGTATAACGAAAAAGGGCTGGAGGGCATCATTCCATACATAAAAATCCAGCGACAGAGACACACAGAGACCAGGTGCTCTTTCTTTGAGATCCCAACGCGTGTGTGTATATACAGTTAACAAAATACCTTATTTATATTTAATAGTTTTTATACTGAGAAGGATTTTTTTTCTTTCTCTCACACACATAATTTACGTAAGTTTTCCACAGCAAATAATGTGATAGTTTTATATTATTATGATTGTCTTTATTACTCTTATTGAATTAGAGATGAGATGTATAAGTAAAATGCGTACATACATACAATACACTTCAGAGTGGACGTGCATACATAAATTCATATAAAATTTATTATGTCCAGTTCTCTCCATTGAATGCTAATTTTTCATTGAGCTCTTCCCCTTCTATACCTGGACTAGAGAGAGAGAGAGTCAGCATGTAGGCAGGTCAAGAATTAATTACACCACACATTAAAATGGACTTATTATAACGACTTAGGGGAGGTTGGAGGGGGGAAGAAAAGTTTAGGTACTGACGTTGACTTGGATTCTCTCTAAATGAGACTTTGTAGACATGCTGACTCCGATCTGGAAATTTTTTCTTCTCTCTCCCTCTCTCCTCAAAAGTGTTAGAACAGCTAAAATAATGTATTCAACATCATCTTCCTCCACACACACACACTAGTCACCTCATCCTCGTCATTAGGACTTTGCAATTGGTTAATTACTGCAAAACTGACTGAATGTAGTTAAATGGTACTTTTGATTAAAATTGTAGATGATGTCGACACACGCAAAACAATTGGTTGTGTGTACACAGTCCCTATCTATCTCTTCTTTTGTATGTATGCCTTTTATATGCAAAATTTTTTGCAAACACACACTCCTGTCCATTCTGTGATAAACTTGAATTTTTTGACTTCAAAATCCTTAAAATGTGGATACTAAATGTGTGTTACACACAACTCATTTCCCTACAATGCAAAAACCCCTCATTTTGCAAAATTCCCTGCAGATGTATGTGTGCTTACACATCCTTTGCGATAGGATACAGTAGAGTGGAGTACATAGGGACAGTAGAATGACGAAAGCCAAAAAAGCTTTAAGAGAGTTTGTTGAATGTTAAGGGCAAGTGAGGAAGAGTGAAGGGAAGTGATGTTAAATTTTGCAAATAATAAAATAATATATACTATACTGTACACATAGTGGACACCAGAAACTTCCACACACACACACACTTGGACTCCCCTATATCCCTCTCTCTCTCTGTCTCTCTCTTATGTACCTAACAAAGTCTACCTGTGTGTGGTGAATGGATATCAAAGAGTGAGTGAGAGAGGCAAAGTTCTCTTTTTCATTTTGGCAGAGCACATTTGTATTCTATTGAGGAATCTCTGTTTCGTTGTCTGTTGTGTCTCACCTTCCTCCACCTACACCTACTACACTACCTTCTCTCTCTCTCTCACTCACTCTCTTTGCTCCTAAGATTTCGACCATTTGATCCTCACTTATTGAGCAACACCACAAGATCACTTGCTCACTTACGCTTGTTCCTCGCCTACCACAACAACAAACCACCGGCGTCTCCCATTATCATCCTCATCATCATCACATCAAATCAAAAACTTTTATAATCCATAAGTCAACACTCACACACACACACAGACCCTCACTCCCTCACACAAACAACATCCCATCCTCCCTCACCAGCCTAGTATAAATATTTTTATTTGTCAACATCATCCTTCCCTATTCAAACAAAACACACAATCAATAATTTTTTAAACATCCCATCTTCCTTTCCGTAAAGACATTAAGTCTCAAATTTTTATTGGGTTGACAATAGAGGAAGAGGAATAAAAAGGACAAGAAAATAATATTGGGATTCCTATCTCAACAAAACCAGTTGTTGTTCCTTCACAAAAGTTTTATACAAAAAAACATAAAGTCCTCGTCAAAATTTTAACCCAGACCCAGACTTCCTTCCTTCCCAAGTCTCTCACACACACAAACACACGCCAGCCAGAAAATCTACAAAAATAATTTCCGTCAGTGAAAGTGAAAAAAGTTTGAGAGAATTTAATTGGACGCTAGAGTAATTTATCAATTACACATACACGCCGTCCTTCCCCACTTTTCGAAACGGAGACAGAGAGAAGAGAGGAAAATTTACGGAGTACCGGAGAGAAACGAGCAAAACAACAAACATTAGACCAGCATTCTACTTGCTCTCAAGAAGAAGAAGATCAACTCGTGGTCGACTGATTAAAATAAGAGCAGACTGCTTGGCTCTAGTCTATTACAACGAAACCTTAAGGCTACTCTACTTATTTCCTCGTTTTCAACTTGGACAGCTACACAAGCGAAAACGATTATCAACGTAACCTCACCGTCATCATCATCCTCCTCGTACTCTCTCTGTCTCTCTCTCTCTCTCTCTCTCTCTTCCCCTCTCGTACTACAGATACAAATACAGAGGCAGACGTCTTGGCAGGACCATAATTTAATTTAATTCCTTTGGGCTCGTCGCACTCCTCAACTCCATACACAACGAGTTCAACCCACAAGGTAATTTTTAAATGTGTACCATTTTCATTATTCTTATTCTAGTATCTTCCTTCCTTCATCTTTTCATCTTTTTTTAAACGTTACACGGGCATTTACATTCTCAGATGGAAGGTAGACACAGTGGCACCGGGGGTCATTTATTTTTGTACCTAACCGTTCTTTTATTTTTTTGTCCATTATTCTTCGTTCATTCTCCTCTCTTCTCTTCTCCTCCCCGTCTCGAACGGAAGGTGAAACTATTTTCTTGCTAGAGAGAGAGAGAGAAAAGCTTGTCACATGCAAATTATTTTTATTAGTGTGTGTGTGTTTTCGTATGTACACACGACGGAGTGGTGCAGAGAGATGCCATTGGCCATTTGCAATTAGTGTGATTATTGTGTGACGAGTGTGCACTGTGTTCTATTCTATGATGTAATTATTTGGAGGTCTCTCCTCAATGAACCAATACATACGGATATACACACAGGAAGTTGTTCCTATTATCATGTATATGGTCGTAACACTGAGTTCAAAACTCCTTGCAACAAACACACACACAGATGCATTTATGGGAAAATTGAATGTGGAGAGAAGGGATTTAGTTATGCACAGGTGAGAAGGGAGAGAGTTAATGGAGTGCTTTAGTACTTGACTTAAGTTATGTTAAAGAGACAAACGATCATCTGCGGAGGAAGAGATGGTTAATTTTATGTTACTTAAAACGTAAGAACTTGAAAATGTAAGCAGGGGCTCTCTCTCTCTGTCTGGAAATAAACACACAAACAAACATTTAATCCCATGGCCGTTAATTGTAATTCTTGTACACCCAGCCTCAAATAATTTTCCCAGGGAAATAACAAGTTTTTTAAGAATTACGGTCATTACACAGTTTACGCACTTTTTAATAGCTGATAATGATTGTGAGGGGAACAGAACAGATGACTTTTAGAAGAGGAGGAGGAGGAGGATTTTTTCTTAATTATTTCATTCTCAAGTATCAAAGAAAAATCATCCACTCCTTCCTACATGAGATGGGATGGGAAAATTTAATTTGAATTTGCACATGATTTTGTAACATTGAACGAGAAACAGAGAGAGATGGAAAAACAATCTCATCATTGTTCAAGAAACTTGTGTGTGTGTGTGTATGTTATACCTCAAGTTGCTTTACTCTAGCAAAGGACCAGGTTCAGGTTCATTCGACATACATGTGTGTGTGTGTACGACTCATCTTTATGATGTGGACGACACACTTGTTTGTCTCCTTTGTTGTTGAAATACACAGACACACACACACATCCACACACACAGGTGACCATTAACTTGTGTAGGTATACAAATACTTAAAACTATTATCTCACACACTGACTTTGAGAGTAAAGAACATTTATGCTCGTCCCGAAATTAAGAGAAGGATAATATTTATGAGAGTAGTATGTGCCTATACCCCTCACTCAACACACACACACGCTACACAGGATAGTTGGTAGATTTTAGTTTATACTCAGCATGATTGTGTGTGTACATGTATCCTCTCGGACAATTTGATAAAGGTAGAGATGAGATGAGCTGTGTGTATCTGTAATACCTTCTCTTCATCTTCTTTATTCATCTTGCAGACCGATGAAGCAGTTCGTCTACGCATCTTTTTTACTTCTTTTTTTCCTCCTCTCTCTGTGCTACTCTAGTGGCTGTTGTGACTTTCCGACACTTAAGAATTCACCAAGTGTTTGTCGTTATGTAAATAGCGACTGGAAAATGTGAATTCCAAGTTTTGCTCTTTGCCAAGTCTCACAGAGTCAGTTGGGGAGAGTTATTAGGCAGTTTGAATTTGAGTAGAGAGGAGAATGAGTGATGGGACGGCAATTGTAGGCCAGTGCATGCATATGAATGATCATAATAGAGAGAGAGATGGACGGAGCTAACCTGATCAACTACCACACGACACACAACACACACGAAGAGAGAGAGAGAATCATTCCAGTTTTCTTTCTAATTTTTTAAAATTTAAAATGATGAACAAATCTATAATTTTTTCCTTTCTTCTCCATCTCCAACTCTTTACCATCCAAGTAGTGGTTCTCTATTTTTTCGTGGTTATTATCGTAGACGACGATGACGAGTTTGGACACAAAAGGAAGGTTCATAGTTGATAATAAATTAAGAAAATTTTCTTCCTTGTCTTTATCATATCATCAAAGTGGGTGGCCCTTGTTAATTAAATCCCTCATAATCCACCACCATCCGTGCAAGTGGAAGTGTACCACACAGTACAGTCTACAGAGAATGATGAACATGGTGTGTGTGTAAATGTCAATCCCTATGGTTACACAGGTGGAGGATGAGCCTAGCTAAATTGTTCCACACACATTCTCTCAATCCTTCTGCTCTGAAACAAATGACTGAGAAAAGAGAGACAGAGGAAAACTTGGATTGTTACTTTGTTCTTGTTCAGGAGAGACGAGTAGAGAAAACCACCCGCTGGTTCTTTCTCTGTACACAGTAAAGGCTAATAGTTGATCACCAGGACCACAAACCCGTACGAGATGAGAATTTTCGCAAAACCCTTCCCCCCACCACACAAACACACACACACACAACATTGATCTCTCCACTGGATTGCATAATCTCAAAATTGATATCACGAATGTGCATCTAACATCCACACAAAATAAATAATATAAAATGCAGTGGGGTCGTATTAGTGTTACCCTCTTGACATGACTCACATTAAGACTCCCCCCTCCACACACACACACAAACATAAATGAGGAGGAGGAACCAGAAATATGACAGTATAATAACACTTATCCTAAAACTTGGACCACCATCAAAGTCAACACACACACATTACAAACACACACGAGGGGTTAAAAGGCGTCAATTGTAGTGAGGAGGAAGGGTTTTTGCAAGAAAAAAAAGTTGTACATTAAAAATTAATGTAAATATTTTGGTAGTAAATACCATCTTTACTATAATTTGGGTGCATCATGTGATGCAGATACTTCGATGAGAGAGTGTGTGTGTGTGTAGGAGAGTAGCTGGGATATTCAATAACTTTAAATTTTGAGAGAGTGAATTTTCTAACCTTTTGAATTACTTTATAATACAAAGTGTCTGCTCTGCTGTGTGAGATAACAGACTGCATAGGTGAACATGACGTTTTTTTTTGCGAAACTGACCATTTACACAATGTCCAATAAGAATGAAAGAAAGAGTTCAGCACACTGCGTGTGAATAAGAGACGGATAGAGGAGGGATAAGGGCAAACAAATATTTAAAAAAGTTTTTTTCTAAAGATGAGGAGTCGAACACGCAAGCAGAGAGGAAAATGGTAGTATGTAGTATTTACAAAGTAACTGCAGAGGACAATTGTGTGGAGGAGGAGGAAGAGAGAGAAAAAAAATGGGAAAGATCACCTTTACTTTAGAAAGATTTTTACTGCCTTTTACAAAATGTATGATCATGTTGCCAAGCTTGTTTTCTTTGCGTATTACCCGAGTTCAAGTCAAACAAGAAGCCAAGTTTACAGCCTAATGTGTAATTTAATTCATTTGCATATTAGTTTTTCCTATACAGTCCTTCAAAAAACTTACATAAAGTCGTGTGTTAGTTTCCATGGGTATACTAGTAGTGTGGACACAAATATAAGGGAAAAAACTTCTTTTTTTCCACCCAGTCCCAGACATTCCTATACAGCTGTGTACTATGTGTGTGTGCCATTCATTGTCAGAGAGAGGGAGAGAAGAAGGGGGGATAATGGTACGGTATACTTAATTCTCATGAGTTAATTTTCAGCAGCACAGGTTTTTGGGTTGACTCACACACACACACTGCACCGTCCTCCCAAATCCAACATGATCATCTGGCCCTGACTTTTCCACAGAGTTTAAACCCATGTGTGTGTGTAGAGAGAGAAAGAGAGAGGGTGGAATATTAGTGGAGGAAAAATCATAATGAAGATAAAGTGATAAAACAAATATTAATATGTATAATGAAATCTTTGGGAGCTACTGCTATTCTCCTTTATGGAGCACCAACAAAATATGTACGTACAATGTGTGTGTACACAGTTCATAATTGAATTAGACAGATTTGCCGGGTCATTATAAATCATTATACGATGGAATATGAATATTATCTTTCGTCTTCATCAATGCTACCTGAGAGAGAGTGTGTGGCTCTCCCTTCTCTCTCTATCCTCCATTATATTTTAAGTATGACAAAAAATTTAATTAATTTGATTGAGTCCCCACCCACAGGCTAACACAGTCCATTATCTGCACACATTTTTTGTATGTTAGTATATGAAGGAGAGGAATTGAATTTCAATTGAAGTTTTTTTTGTGCTTCTGTTTCATACATAACTACAGATAATATACATATTGGAGGAACCCTGATTATATGCCGTTGAAAGAACGTGTGTGTGTGTTTCAATGATGCTTCATTTAGTATATTGGTGTAGAACAATAATTCAACTGGATTGAGCTCTTCAACTTGTTTCCTTTGGGTTGGGGGGTGCTAGGAAGGAAGTGACCATGTGGATCATCACTCAAGTCCACTGTCCAAAAAGATTTACAAACATTTGGCATATCTTGTATGTTTAAATGTGGGCCACCTCCAGTCAATTCTCATACATTATACATGGACAGAGTGAGAGTGTGTGTACATGTGTATTGTGAATTACACAATGTTAGAATTTTGCTACTCTCATTATGTAGCAACCAAAAGGCTCTCGCAGCCACACATTGTTCATTTATTATGACTGCTCTCAACTTGTCTCTCTCTCTCTCAAAGGTGCATGAGTCAGCTTAAATGACTTCTTATCAAATTGTTAATCACCTATTATATTCTCAATATTCTTCCACCTCTTCAAACAGCACCATCATCATCATATACACACTCAGACTGCTTGGTACACCAAAGATTGATTCCTTCATCCTCCTCGACTCACATTTGTAGAAAGTCAAAGTCAAAGCCATCCTCAAAGTCATGTGCAGATAAAATGGCATTTGTAATCATTTTGTATTGATGCATGTGTATATAATTTGTCTCTCTCTCTATTACTTCATGAGATTGCGAGACGTGTGTGTGTGTTGTGTGTGTAGTAGACACAAAAGTTTGGACTAACAGTATCTTGTGCCTTTACCGTACTCTCTCACTCATAAACACATTTTTACACCCTCCATTCTGTCTATACATGTAGATTTATAGGAAAAGTCTTACATAATAAATAATAATATTTTTATTATTTACTCTCCCTCTCTTCTGTCAACGTACTTAACAATGCACCATCCATTTACAATGTACATTCCCTCTCTCCACTCGTGTGGGAGAGTGAGTGTGTGTGTGTGTGGATTAGAGCGAACGCATTTCCTTAGCAAGACATGAAATGCACCTCCATCACCTGATTATCATTTCATTTCATTTTCCCCCACCAAAGTTAAGGCTATCAGTACAAACGGAGTTAATGTGTAGTGGAGAAGAAATATTATGTTAATACAGATGGACATTGGACAGACACAAGTGGAGACTTTTGTGGGGTGATTACAGATAATGATGAGGAGTGATTTGTGTGTGAGTCTGCATGATGTTCTGCAGTTACTTGTGTAGTAATAGTAAATGCATCTTTCATCTTTTCACCTCGAGTCTCGAGATTAAACGCAATTTTTAATCGTAACAAGCAATTATGTTCCGTCCTAACTATTAGTTCTGAAGGCTAACTTTCCATTTCCATTCTTCTTCTCTCTCTCTCTTCTCCTCTCTCATCATCCCCCACGTGTGTGGGGTGTACAAATTTGATTTTAACATGAAAAGAATTAAGAATGCATAATGTAATTCTGTAGTCTGAAATGCTTATTAGGTAAAGTAGAGGCTGGCTGTAGCTGTAGATGCGTTGTACATGATCCCGTTGTTAACTTTTTTTAATAAGTCTCCCAAGAAATTAGTATGGAATTACCTAATATTATTTTTTGTTAATTCCTGTAAATTGAAAAAAGAACTCAGCCTCATCATCATCATTCACATCCGCCCCAACACCTAACTCGATCTTTGTGAAAGGGAAATTAACCAGAGACCTTCAAACCAATAAGCCTCTCTCTACTTAAATATTATCCCTACCCTTAATATGTACTTTTACAGGTGTTGGTCACAAATCTCCCTCGCGTTGGCTCAACCTCACTATCCCTTTCTTAAAATAAAAATACACAAAGGCAAAGACACATCTTCCTTGTCTAAACAATTCCTCCTTTTTCTAATATGTCTATAATTGGCCGAGTAATTTGTAGTAATTTGTCAAAATATAATTGGCTAAAAAAATTTTTTTTCTGGAAAAAAAATCAATGCCTTCCATTTGTCACATTTTTCATGTCAACTACCCTACCTTCCTCCCACCCTCACACTTCCTCTCCTTCCTTCCTCTGTACATCCTGTGTCTCCTGTAAATTTGAACTTTTACTCTCATCTCTCATCCCTTCTTAAGAAAAAAAGAGGTAAGGGTCACACACACACTCTCTACTTAAGAATGAACATTACGAAATTCCCTTGTTAGTAGTTTGTGTCTATTCTAAATTCAAGGTAGTCCGAGTCAGTGTCAAAGTATTTGATAACATGTAAAAATTATTACAAGTATTCTCAGTCATTTCAATGAATATTATATTTTTAGGTAGGACACACTCTACACTTGAGAGGTAATAATATGACACAGACACTAACACACATCAGTAGAGATTAGACTCCACGAGCAGATTCTGCATACGTAGTTAAGTTTCGTGGAGGAGAGAGAGAGAATCACAAATTAAAAGGAAATAATAGTGGTGGCAAAACAAACACCCATTTGCATTAATGATTAGCAGCAACAAGCCGTGTCTCTCTCTCTCTCTCGTTACATAAGTCTTGGGACATGTGCTATGTCACTTGGACACACGGACAACACACACACACACTTACACACTAATGAAATGGTCAAGAAAAGTGTCAGGGAGCTGTCCTCTCTTCTCCTTCGTTGGGACAGGTGAGAGGGGGGTGACGTCATCACTGTCGTGTCAAGTGATGAACCCATGACATGACGTACTATTTTCCTGTTATGATAGCAGATAGTGGGAGAGGGAAAAAAAGCGGCTGTACTTCAGTAGCTCTCCTCAGTTAAAAACAATTAAATTTTACTGCGCACAACCCCTCTCTCTCTCTCTCTCTCTGTGTCTCTCAGGATTTTTCAAGTACTCAACACAAAGTCACACACACACTTGTCATGTTTTGAAGTCACAAAAGTTGACGTTTTGCACCTTCCCTAGATTTACAATGTGCATCTCTCGTCTCGAGACGATATGATGATGATGTGATGACCCATCCGACTCTTGAATGAGATAATGACCAGTGGACTGTGTTTATGAGTTTATTTTGCAAACCAGAGTTTATTATGTCATGTCAACTTGCATTTACATCCACTCTCCCCCTCCTCTCCTCTACACACACACACTAGTTAGTGGTGCGTTTTTGAAGGGTTGAGACGATAAGGCAGGAGGATGTGGAGTAATTTGCTAATATGCAGTTAGACAGTCATCATGATGTGAGAGAGTGAGTGTGTGTGTGGAGTCACATTAAATCTGAGTGAAGATGCACCTTTAACCAACTAAAAAATTAAAGTGTGCTTGTGCTGGTGTGTGGAGGAGCAGGTAGAATTGTTAATTTGTTAACGGCTGAGACTAAGAAAACGAAACATGGAGTGTTTAGGATTCTTGAACAATTTATGATAGCACAGCATCATCTTCGACTCTTTTCTTCTTCTCCTCTCCTCCTTTTTTCATTCAAGCCGTGACGGAGGCCATTCAAACTTAATCTTTTTCGCAAGGTGTACACTTCTCATCATCATCTCTAATTTTGATTTTTAATTTTAAATAATGTACCCTCCATGTGTACTGTGTAATGGAGTCGGGATCAACATGGACATTACTATGTTCTATGTAGTGTGTAGTGTGTAGATTTGAGGATTGTCAGACGTAGGATCCATAATTTGTAATGGAGCTCAGGAGGAGGAGGAGGAAAATCTTTTGTGAATGAAACCCATTTTCATACACAGACACTCAATTTTTCAATTTTAAATTCACACAATATGTACAAGGAACTAGGATGGACGTAATCGTTTTCCTAATTCCTAATGCATTTGTATGATTCATCCTGGATCCACGTAGCTAGACTGTAGTGTAGTATTTGGGAGTGCGAATACATAATGAGTGAAAAGTAACTCATCAGAGAGGAAAACAGTTAATAATAATAACAATCATAATTTGAATTCATAAAGTTGAGAACGAGAAAAATCTTGGCATAGGATATGTGTGTGCGATTCTAGTATTTTTCGGCTCGTTAGTATTAATTAGTACACAGGGATTCAATTGAGTTGGCCACAATAATTGTATATTTATATTATGATTCTGCACACCTGACTTTGCCCTAAACCGTGAGTCAGCAGTAGGTAGTACCTACCTACCTAGGTACGAGTATACTTTTCCTCCTTTCACAATTTGTAATTATAATTATAATTAACAAATAATGCACACACAGTTCATGGGAGAGTATGAAAATATAAAGTAGGTAGTTTCCTTCACCAAACAATTTCAAGTCGAATGGAAGAAGAAGAGAAAAAAAGGGCTCACCCACTGTGATAGTTCCTTGATTCTCATTCATTTCGCAAATCATGCCCCACTAGGTACAATATCCTCCTCCTCCCTTCTTTACTATTAATATGGGTTACCTGAGATGATCTGACTTGTATCTGTGCATTTGTACAACTACGTCGTTCTTCAATTTGTGTCTTACACATGATTAACATGAACGGATATCATATCACATCATGAATTTACCTACCTGTTGATTTACCACCTTTGATGATCATAGTGTGGGTTTTGCAAATACTCCAAATTGTAAAGTCGTACATTTTCCTGGAAGAGTATTTGGTGTGTGTAATAATAACAACAACAATGGAACAATAGATTCAATGACGACGATGAGGTATTACAGTATGAGACTCTATTGGATTGAAATGACTTTGAGAATTTTGTAATAATAATTAGAGTCATAATTTCCACCTTTGTTAGCAACTATTATTATTATGTTCCGGATAAAAAATGTGTGTTCATCTCAAGTCGTGAGGTTATTGACAAACAGACTCCAAAAAACAGACACATGCACAAAAAAAGTTGTCTACTAATCATGTGCGATTTAAATATTCTTGGAATATTTGGATGAGACTTTGAGCTCCTCATTACGATATTAGTTCTTAAATTAAAACTTATAATAAGAGACGAAGAAGAAGCCATACCTAAATTATATAAAAAATGTATTGACGTACGTCAAATAGTTTGACTATTTGTTTGAACGATTATCTGTTCACATAAATCAGGCACTCAAATAAATCAGGAAGCAGCCTAGTTAATTTGAGTCTATTTTTTTCATGGACTCAGACGAATGGAGCCAATCGTTGGTTCAATATATTCATCATTTTGCCCAAATGTGTTGATGTGTGTGATCTCGTTGAGAAATTCTTATAATTACAAAGGCAACCTAATTTTGTAGTCAGGTCAGAGACTACAGAAGGTGTAGTTGAGCGAGGAAAGGACTTTTCACACACATATGCAATTCCATCCACACACACACAAAGTCATCATAAGCCACGTGCATGAGTTATAATGTTGTGAAAAGTTGACTGCTTTGTGAAAGACTCCATGATCGAGGGTCCATACACACACACGTCATATGTGTAGAGAGAGAGAGATCTGTGGCTAGCTCCTTGTGAACTGGCCAAGCAAGTCAATTAGTCAGTCTTGGACTTTTAAGATTGGTTAAGGAATTGGTGAGAATGAAAAAATAAAAATTAGGAGACTTCTCCATGGTTTCCCTCGCTCTTCTTTAATTATGAGCATGACTTCTTCTACTCTGCTCAGCTGGACATTTGTTCCCACTTGTAACTCCACCAACATTAGTTATTAGTTACTTGGCATTATGTTGAGCTGGGTTGCTAAGTTTTGACTAATGTGACTAAAAACATCTGAGATGCATTAAGAGAGAGTGAGAACATGTTCCGATAATGTTTTATAATAATATTTTTCTCTAAGGTCAGTGGTGATATTATCACACACATTCACTCCCTAACGACAAGCATCTTCACTCAGAAAATAGAAAAATTGGGAAGATCACCCTCTCTTCTTTTCCCCTTTAATCTGAGTACATTAGATTCCAATGTGATACTAATGTATTTATTAGATTCTGCCGAACAGCGTTTAAAACCTTAGACAATTGGACACGAATTGAGAATGGAACGTTTCCAAATTTTTTCGAGTTCAAGGAGTAAATAGCGAAGCTCAAACAATTTAATCAGATAACTTTTTCGCAAATATAATAGCGACTCTTTTTTTTCTAATAATAATACCTGTGATCATTAGCTATGTGTTTCGTGTTGCTGTTAGTGTCAGCAGTAGATCAGGGAAGAACAAGCTAAAATTATCTCTCTCTCCTCGTTGTTGTTGGATTGTTGCATTTTATTAGCAGATGGGAAATGATGAGGACGACAAAAGCCGGTTTGGTGGTTAGAGACTCAAATGGGACAGTTGACAGTTGTTATTTTATTTCCAATTTCTCTGACTGTGAAATAGCACCATGGATGAGTGAAGGAGTCAAGGGAAAAAAATAAAATGATGGAACAAAAAAAACAACTTGAATTATCCTTCTCTCTGTGTCTCTGTGTGTGTAAACCAAAGGGACAAATGCAAGGCTCGTAAAGTCACACAACTTGCACATCCTGAACTGGAAAACTGGAAAATTATTGGTTACCCTCTCATCTCCTGAGACGTTCATCCAGAGTTAGTATGGAAATTAGTTGGACATGCCGGAGAGGATGACATTAGAAAGAAATTTGTGAATTGGAAATACATGGAAAAATAATGGAATGTGGAGGGAGACCAGCACAAAAAACAATTTTTTTGCATGCCCGCAGTACTAATTTACGAGCCTGGCTTTTAATTCCAAGTGTGTGTGTGTGTGTGTGTGTGTAAGGGATATCTCAGATTTTCCACACTAAAGACCGTCAATATAGTTTCCATAAACCTTCATGAGAAGACGCATTAGCAAAAATTATGATAAATCTTCAAATTAATTCAACTTTTGCCGTCCATCATCCTCCTCCCTAATCCCTATATTATACCTATATTATACTTTCTCTCTCATATTATACAAGTTGTATGCTAGTAACCCACAGACCTCAAGACACACACACAACAGCAACTCCTTTTTTTGTCAATGAGAATAGGGTTTGGGAAGAGTAAACACGCACAATGGGGGAATGGACAGCCAGACCTACGCAATATTTTAATAAATTTTTCGTGAGCATTAAATAATAATCGCGAGTAAATCGTCTAGCGCGATTACTCATTAAACATGGCACTTGATTTCCCCCCAGTCAAAAAATAAGGGGAAGAAAAAATTAGCATAAGATAAGATCCTTAAACGCTCCATATTCTGTTGTGTACACCATGGGCACACACATAACTATCCTTCTTTATGTAATGTCCAGAGATGATCAAAAGAAGGATAGCAATAAACTACAATTAGATTTGGACGTCGGGATTGACCATTTTGATATTTTTCCGTGATCCCTTTAGTCAAACACCCAACATCCAATGATTAATTTGGAGTGGTTGGATGGATGGAGAATAAATAGTAATTTTCTATTCTCAAATATTTACTTTATTCCCTTCAAGAGAGGAAAATATGTCTTGAAAGAGAGAGAGGGAAATTAATTATGTATGCACACACTCCTTAGCCCCATCGTCTTTTTGTGACTAGTGGACTGACTGGATCTGGCTCTCGGTCAGTTGAATTTCTACGATGGTCATCATCATGACAATGGTGTGTGTGCACACACATGTATATTTATAAGTCTTACGATACGTCTTCCAATACTCTCTCATTCGCACACACACACACGCAAGAGCAGCATTGTACTTTTTTCACCGGTACTTTTCCCTCTTATATGGTAATAATACGTACATTATTATAATAATGGGCACTCCTCTCTCAACTGTTGACGACGACAGCTTATATTTTGAGTCCCCCCGATCTCCATGAAAAAAATAGAGACTCATGAATGAACCCACGCAAGTGATGATGCGTTCCTCCTCCTTTTCTATTCTTCCTTCAATTTTTATTTTCCCGTATAATCTTCCTCACACATTTTTACCCCAACAATTGATTGCCATTCCAAACATTTTTCCTTTGTGTGTGTGTGTGTGCAAGTGTATGTAGACTTTACTGTCATATTGTCAGGGTCCCTCATTTAAATTTTAACATATAAATGAGAGAGAAGTGAACACATGAATTATATGGTCAATCATATTCCATTAAATATCCTCATATTCCGTTTAGACCCATGTAATTAAGGCACCCTCCAAGTAACAAACATACGTGTGTGTGTGTGTGTGTGTGTTATACTAGTCAAGTTGAATTATGTTATGCTAGGGAATGGACACACACTCAGACAAAAATTGCATACAGAAATGGGTAAAAAGTTTTCAAATCCACACATTGTATTACCTAATAAGTAAAAATAAATTTTGGATTTTTTTACAATATCATAATAATATGCAGTTAAAAGTGTGACCATACTGTAGAATGAAGAGAGGGGATGAAAAAACAAAAAATACGTAAAAGCTACAACTATTTATACACACACACTGCATACATTATTTAATTATTATTACCTTAGAAGAGAAGCGAGTTAAAATTTAAATGTAATTTAAGGAGCGGCTTTTCCTATTTTTTTCCCTATCTTTCCAGTGGATGTGTGTGTAATATGTAATGTAGTTTTTTTTCTAAAACTTGCTCACATCTTATGAATGAATATCGGATCTTGTGTGTGTGTGGTTGTCTCGTTCAATCTTTGCTATCTTTTTGAGCATCTTGAAATGTCGTCATCAATTTTGACGACTCCCTCTCTCTCTCTCCCTCTTGTTTCACTGGCGGTGGTCATTCCTGTGAGTTCGTTGAATATACGGCGGCTGCCATCATCCATCTTTTTATGAAGTTGACATGGTGGTCCTTGTGCTTGCCCTTTTTGCTGGAGAAACAAGATTGCCAAACACACACACTCAAGGCTTCTAATTCCTCCCCGAACTTACTTATGTGTGTGTGTGGAGAGAGAGAGTGTGTAGATTGTAAACTATGGCAATGACACTTCCAAATGAAATGGGCTCGGCCCTGTCGCTTTTAGTCTTCTCCTCCTCCCCTCCCCTCACACCTTACGTAATGGGAGAGACGGCTTAAAGAGTTTTCTGTGTGAAATGAAAATGCAATGAATATTAACTAATGCAAAAGTGGTAATTTAATTATGAGAGGAAATGAGTATAAAATGCAAAAATTACAATGTATATATCAAGTTGTACGGTAGCGGTGGCTCACAAACTTACTACGCCGATTCCTACACTGTACAATGGTGGATTATGAACAAGTCGAGAATTTTAAAAGACAAATTTCACAAGAAACACATGGAAAATATCAAATAGTGTATGAAAACAGCAAGACATTAATGTCTTATTATGGGATTACTTTTATTCTGCACTCATCTTCCTTCCTCTCTCTCTCTATCCTGTCTCTTTGGAGACGCAGTCATAAATCCCTATTGACATGACCTCCTGGAGACATACCCATTTTAACACCATTATACTAGTATAGAGAGTAGAGACGTCTCCAAAAAAATGTACTTACAATATCAGATTCCTCCACTTTTTTTCTTTTTCGCCTTTTCCACCTTGTAATTTTTCCTCAATAATTTTAACCATTTAATTATTATTCAAATTATTTGTACAAAACAGAATGCAGATATCCCCCTCCCTCCTCCACTCTTCTTCCTCCTCTTCTAAACTTCAATCTACAAAACTCACACTCGCACAAGGTGTGACAACTTTTGTTTTTTCTTGGTCGTCACAGTCATTAATTAACATGAGGAATATCCTGACAATTTTTATTTTCGTCTCCTTTTTTATTGGTTAAATATTTATTGCTGGGAGCAATTATCAGTTTTTCTACACAATTTTCCTTTCGTTTTATCCACCAAGCGTACAGATATTTACCTTCAATTTTCTCTATTTTTTTTTCTACGAAACTTTTTTTCTATAAATTTTTGCGATTAAATCTACAAGGGGGAAATCCACAAAATTCTAAAGGGAAAAAGTTGAATTCAAAAATTACATGGAATTTTAAAAAATCCAATACAAATGACCCTTGAGTCTAAATTTCTTGAAATGAACCATCTTGAACTTAAATAGTTATTATGATGAAATGGACAAATATTTTCGTAATTTTGTTTACAAAAACAATGGTGAATTAATTTAATCTTCTCCCTGGAACTAAAGGAGAGAAATATTTAATGTTGTGTGTAGTAGGTGGAAGTAATTGATGACGCTCGGATTCTGAACATTGATAAAACCTCCATCATTTCCTCCTTCTGTCCAACACAAATTATGACCATTGGTTCTTCTCTCTCTCTCTCCAACTTAAAGGTTAAATGGTGTCAGATAACATGTTTCGAATGATTCAGATATCCTCCATTCTCTTTACTATCATTCCAACGTTCATCAAGATGACTGTGGAAGATTATTGTCCCCACACACTCATATTTTTACATAGAAACGACTACGACGAAGACGACGACTGTTGACAATTAATTGTGGACACAAAAACACCTTTGACTTTTCAAGTGTGAACTAGTAGTCTCATCATCATCAAAAAAGAACATGACTTTTAACGGCCCAACAATCGAGAGTCTAGAGACGAGTCGTCCCTCCCATTATTATCCATTTTTTTCTAGTCAAAAAACAAATGTTGTCACAAACTATTTGTCAGAGTAGTAAATTTTGAATGAATGATTTTCTAGAATTTTTCCCCACAAAAAAAGTCAGAATGAACGACCCATTAAAAAGTACCATTTAAATTTTTTGACACGGCATCCACGTCATGTACATAATTGATACACGATTTAGTTTCTTGTGTTATCCCACACAACAGAGCAGAAGGAAAAAAGGAGGAAACAATGAAGTTCAAGTCCATTATCAGATTATTATTATCATTATATTGGCGATCAGCCATACACACACACACAACAGACACACACAAAGAGAGAGAGAAGGGGAAAGGGAAAATTGAAACAAACGACTCAATTCATTTTTAGAGTCTCTTTGTATGGGGACGAAGCATTTAGCGTTCTTCTTTTTTTGTCAAACTCCAATGTAAACAATTAAGGTAACAAAACAACTCTCAAGCCTTAGGATATGAAGATGAGAGAGTGTGTGTGTTGTTTTTATCCTTTCAATATGTATATTACAGTAAAAGACACACACAAACAACACAATAATTCTCGAGACATTCGAAAAAAAGGAAAAAAAGATTGTTGGGATGAGAAAAAATTCTGAACATTATATTTTTAAATGTTATTCTAAACACAGTCAACGTCAACCATCCTCGTCATCACTTTTGCCCCAAGAGTAATTGTGAATGATCCATCCATCCACCATTAGCCCAGTAGATCATGTTTAAACGAGGAATATTATTATTTACAAAATATCTTCTCCATTATTTTTTCCCCATTTTCCACTTTTTTCCTCTCTCTCTCTCCTTCCAAAAGATGCTGGATGACGAGGAGGAGGATTCTCTCTCGTCAATTCCTCATCTTGTTGGTCATCCCTTCCCTGTGTGTGTGTGCATGTTAGCCCGCAATATTTTATATAGCATTTATTCTCCTCTCTCCTCACGGTCACACACTTTTTCATCACGTTCATCCCTTCAGCCAACACACACACAACTGCGAGAGTCCATATACAAAAATATGAATATGTATTCATATCTCACACAAGCAGTCTTTCCTCTTGTAAAAATCTAAATTTAAAATTAAACTTCCTTACCATATTCATCAGATTATTGTATTCTATTTTTGACTATATATAGTCGAGTAAATTGGACAGAGTTTAGTTGATGAAAAAAATGAACAATAATTTTATTTCACAGTCGCATCATTAAACTTTTATAATAGTAAAAAAATAAGGAATGCCCAAAAGTTGATTTTGACCAGTAAAAAATTTACCCAGTCCAGTCAATTGGACTGTACTCTCTCAAAATAAAAAAACACACACACACACACCCAACAATATAAGGGCGGCCCATGAGGACCATTAACTGACCGTTTTCACAGTGTAATTTCATAAATTATTTAGGAAATTATTTTTCTGCTGGACAAATTGCACGTAATTGTGGCAACTTTTATTTGGCATAGTAAACACAAGTATGTAATGTACAGTGTGTGTGTGTGGAGGGGGATGCACAAGTTCATGGCTATTCTCTTTTTTGAATTATTATATTATGTGTACCATTTAAAATATATATATTTTATACTGCATCCAACAGAAGACAAGAGAGTGAATGTATTTGATATGTAAAAGCTTTCATTCCAGTTTTTCAGAATTTTTCTTTGTGCCAGCCGCACAACAACAACAACAACACAGAGAAATGAGACACAAGTCTCACATTATCGTTATTAATGTGATGTGATGAGATTAGGTAGTTAAAAGTCATAAAATTGTTGAAAGCTTTTTTTCTCTCCTTTTTCTTTCCCCCTTTTCATCTCTCTCTCTTTTTCTTCCCGTCCAAAATCGATATGCATAGTTGAATGAATGCCTGTGGAATTTAATTACACAGAAATTAAGTCATCCGTATTTTTGCATTCAGGAATTTGTTATGTGGAAAGTGGATTTTTTTCATTAAAATGGAAATATGTACATACTACTGTATTATAAAAATGTTTTGAATATAAATTTTTGTTTGTGTCAATAGAGTTGGAGAGATGGAAAGTCATCGTTGGATGATGTCTGGAGTCTTTATCTCCACATTGGCAGTCTTCCTCATCTGTCTTCCTGCTCCGTCCCACCAAAATCCTTACTGCTCAATCTCACAGGAACATACTCTATGCAAATTTCAGGTAAGTCCCATTCAAAACTCTTTTTTACTTTAATGTTTACAATTTGAAAAAAAAACTTTCTTCTCAGCTGAGTGCTTAGCTTATTCTTCTTCCCTATTTTTCCCATATTTGCATCCTCCTACAAATACAGATGGAAAAAATGGGCAAAGTAAAACTCGGGACTACAGTCACACAAAAAAGAAAGACTTTTCATAAGTAAACGATTGAAGCTGTGAAAATACACAGCAAAATGGACACAGCTTCTTCGAGTACACGACACACAGTTCAATGTCAGATGAGATGAGAGAGAGAACTCTCAAGGTTTGATGGCAGACTCTGTTTCATACATAATTAAGAAATATCATAAAATAAAATGATTCCCTCCTCTCTCTCTGTCTTTTACTTTTCTGCAAGATGCACATCTCTCTCTCTCTCTTTTGCTAACACTAATATTCTTATTAAAAACTTAATGTTATGTCTCGTTATTACTCACGACTCCCCACAAACACACTCACACTCCGTCAAGAGAGAGTGTGTGTGAGTGTGTGTGTAGACAGAGTCACTGTAAAAAGGGAAAACGTGGCAGAGGAGTGTTAATCAAGTTTAATTAACGGTTAGCTTTAACTGCTAACGCTAATTTTCCAAGCGCTATATTTTCACAGGTTTTTTATCCATCCCTTTTCATTTCAAATTGAACTAATGTCCTGTCATTTTATTCTTTCTTCTTCTCTTGTTCCTCACACCCCCTTCTTGTTCTTCTTTATCCCCCCTCTTCATCCCGCCAACACAAAAAATCCAAGACAATGTGAGTTATAATTGTTGCAAAACTCTTCTTCTTCTTTTTATTTGGCTACCTTAATTGACTAGGTTATGGCCATTGGGAGCCACGTGTATGTAATAGCATGTTCAATTGCGGTAGTTCCGCGTGTATACTCTCTGTCTGTGTGGTTATGAAATATATGCCTCTCCATTGTTTCCCCCCTGTCCATCCTTTCATATGCAAATTTTTCCATTTCGTCATCCATGTGTGTGTCTGTTTGTGGACAATCAGGAGAGCACGAGTGAGTCGTTACAGAGAACAGAGAAACTATTGTTAGACTTGGAGGAGCTCCATTTAAATACCTTTCAAAAATTTTACCAAATGCAAAGTACTCAATTCCAAGAGAGAGAAAAAGAGTCACACACAACACAGCACAGCAAAATTATTGCAATTTGCGCAGTCTGAATTAGACCAGCTAATGGTGTCGTTAGTGAGTAGGACTGTTAGTTAGAGTATCGGAAAAAATGATTCTTTTCAAAAATGTACGATGCTCAGCCTCAGTGGAGAAGAGATGAGGTCTATTTGTACATAAAATATGTGGAATACTCCTTTTGAGGAAATGTGCTAAAATATTGGCAAATTAATCACTCCTCCCTCAACTTAGAGCCCAAGGAGATTGACGAGAGAAAGAGCAAAGTTGTGGGTGTCAAAACCTCAAACTTAAGAAGAGAAGACAGGACCACTCTCACATATATTTGTTTTGAGTTGATCAATCCTTGTTTATTTTTTTCTCTACCACCTCATATTTACCTGTAAGGTCCTTTGAAAAAAATACTTATCACTGAAATTTTCCTATGTGAAGGAAAAAGTGTGTAATTTCAATTTTCGGAACATTTTTATTTCCCTCAAGAATTTATTGTAGGTAAGAGGAAAAAAATTAATAAACAAGAATTTACTGCGGAATTCAGATTTTTGAAGAGAGAAGAGATTTCCTACAACATAACACACTAGCAATAAATTGCGCCTTTAATTTAACAAGATTCCAGAGTATATTAATGGCTATTAGTTTTTTTCCTCTCTTTTTTTCCAAGTGCTTTCAAAACTTTTTTTTTTCACTGGCTTCACTTTTCACACCCTCGGTTTTTTGAAGAGCTTTGGATGTGGGTGCTTTTGAAAGGTACGACATGCTCCACACTGTGCAGTGTGGAAAATGTTTGCACACTTGACTTTTTTACCCCCTTCCAACTTTTGTGTCTCAACTGTCTGAACATGGCATCTCCCTTCAACGACCATTATTAATGAGGAGATGATGGATGAACTTCAAGTCAAGAAAAGTTTTTGTTCTACAGCTCTACACAATTGAGTTGTGCAGAAAAAATATTTCTTCTCTTCCCCATTTTAACTTTTGTGTTCGTACACTTTAAGGATATCTGTGTATTCGTTCCATCTTTTCCTGGCATAAAATCAAAAAATTTGTAAATTATTCTGACGTCACTCGTCCAATTCCCCAATTCAGAATTTAGCAGAATGAAGACTATAGGAGTTACAAATGACCGTGTCAAATTTCCCTACCATAATGATCATGTTTGGTTGAGGAAATGGATCGAAAATCCCTGTACAATTTTTGTTCCTATTAGTAGATCTCCATTTAATAATTTTTTACTTCTCCAAAAACTCTCAAATGGAAATTAGTCATAAAATATGGAAGATCACCTTAAATTTCCCTTTGTTATTCATTTTTTAAACAAAAAAACAAATACCAAATTTTTTTTGAAAATTGAATTTTACACTCTTGTTTACTTTTGTTCATTAGTAGTTAATTTCTCAAACTATGGTCACCTCCAACATGGGGAGATTGAATGTTAATTACGATTATCGTACAACAACAAAACAGATGATAATGTATGCACGAGGGAAATGGTAAGCTTTTATCACCCTTTTGGATGTGTGTTGTGTTGTTTTGTTGATCCACCTGTTAATAGCAATATTTAAGAGGCAGTTAGAGATTCGTGTGACTGGATGAGGACGAAAAATTGAACAAACATAATATTATAATGTATTCGTACATCGTGTAAAGTGCTTCCACATTTCAACAAACATTCATAATGTTTGTGTGATGAGGACTGAGGTCGATTGAGCTTTAAAATATTTTTTTATCCTCTTCGCTCACGATTACGAAGAAAAAATGAGAAAGATGAGGATGAGATGATGACTGTTTGAAGACTTGTCCACATTTTTTTTCACTCTCTCTCTCTTTTACTATAAAAGCTGCATAGCTGTTGTTTGTACACTCACTCTTTTGTGTGCGCACAAAAAGCTTCTTTAAATCATTACACAATTGAAGTACATGGTGGTTGTGAGCTACAGAAAATTTAATGGAATATGAATGAAATGACTTTTGTTCTGTTCCTGCTCCTACAAACCACAACCTTTTTAGCATATCCTCTTCTGTCTCTTTTTTTCCTAGTGTCGTTTGTAGTGAAGGAGGTGAAATAGATGTGTGGAGTACTGTGGAGTAACTGGAACAACATTGAAATTAATGACATTCAAGTCCATTTATTTACTGAGACAATTGCAATTCTATATATATTTTATGGCAGAGGGATATTCCCCTGCAGTCAAAAATTGACCTATTAAATTTTGTACACTTTTATGCGGACAGAGAGAGGGAGAGGGTTGCCTCGTAATCATCGTAATCATGATTAAATAAATGCAGTAAATTATTTTATGATTTCCCTTCGCATAATCCATTTTGTGCACACACTCCTTCACCATGATTGCTAGTGTGTGTGTGTGTCCTCCACAACAAGAAGTGCACACTAACTTGTGTGTGTTTACAGTGGGTGAGGGAGTATGTGTTGGTCGTTGGGAAATGATCAGAGTGAATTTAAATTAGGTTATTTATACGACTGTGCAAACAGAAGCAAAAGGTTGCAATTACACACATTCCCTGTAACTCGTATATACAGTCTTTGAGTTTGTAGGCAATACTTTTAAAATCAGACGTTGCAGACTGTGTACTTTGGCTTTGGATGAGTGTCAATAAGGTGATGTTGGCAAATTGAATTAGCAAAAAATGGCTTTACTTCCATTCATACAAACACAAAGTTGGAGATTCCCATTGTGTCCCCTCACATTTCCACACAATAATTGAATTGAGAAGCCACACGCAAACACACACACAACACAGAGAAAAGACTTGATCAATCACTCTGACTTTGTGTGTGTTCTTGTCAAAGGGGAAGATAATGGACAAAATGAAGTTGATCGTGTGACAGTTCCTTTTTACTCGGCGTGTCATTTTGGAAGTAAAAATGAGAGGACAAGACAGAAGACAGGGAGAGGGGAGGAGGATAAATAAATAGTGGAGATTACGCATTGGGACTTGTAACAGTTCCTCGTGAGACGTGAACACAATGAGGAGGAATATATCAAGGTCTTTCCTCATTTATTTGTGTCCCATCAAAATGTATTCTTCTTTTCTCTCTGTCTCTGTACAGTATGTATGTTTGAGCTGGTCCTTCACGCACGATCCATTTTTTCTCTCTCTTGTCCAGTTTCCACGTCAACTCACTTTGTGTGTGTGTGTGTGTCCAGTCCAGCTTTACTCCACATGTACAGTACAGACTAGACGAAACTGAGTGGCTAGGAAATTACAAGAAGTAATTAGTATGAACTTGTTAGTTTCCACTCAGAGAGAGAGAGAACTATGATCTACCTAGACCTAGGCTACTCTTCTCTGAAACAAGAACAACTTTCCGAGATTCTGAATATCATTACAACTCGTATAATTGATCTGGTTTAAAAGATTCCAAAATCTCGCTTTTTGTCTTCAACAACAACAACAGCAGCAGCAGTTTTGAGTACCGCTTGAGCAGGAGTAAAAGAAAAGTGCGTAGGGGATATGTGTGGAATGACGTAGTTTCTTGCGTGGAAAAACAAAATAATCATACAACACACAAAAAAATTCTAAAGTGTTCAAGTGTTGAATGGGGGAAATAAAGAAGCTTCCTCTTTTCATTTAGTAGACTCTACTAAGTAGAGGCTTTTGTACATGCACAATATACACGAGTTTTTCCATGCTGTAGATCTGTAGATGAGGGTTAGACACTGGAGGAGATTATTAGGAAGGGAGATTTTATGCTAAATATGTATTGAGCAGGAATCGTCATCATCTCGAGAAATTTTTTTCCCCTCAGAGTAAAAAAACATGACAGACACACAAACACACCACTAACCTAGGACAAGGAATACATGAAGAAGGAGCAGTTCTGTAGGAAACGTGTGAAGGAATATTGAATGACGTTTTATAAAAATTGTATTCCACTACCGTGATTTAGCCTTTAGGGCTGTGATCATCAAACTCTGCTCACCAGGAAGATGTCCCTCTTTCTCTCTTCTCTCACTGATAATAATAATGTAGGGAAATCAATAAATAGAGAGGGACAAAAAAGGGTCTCGGATCCTTCAACACGGAAAGTGAGAGTCCAATGCCGTCTTGTCAACAGATATTCAGTTTACCGTAATAACACGACAATACATTTTTTCCCTTTCATCCTCATGCCCATTAAACACAGAGATGCACACAGGAAGAGGAACGATATTGTGCACAAATCTACAATTTTTGTCCCATGAATGATTGGAGGTAGGAATAAGGAAAAAAATTACAGTTATTAGGAACACGATGAAAAAATAAAAAATGAGTTATAAAACTTTATCCTCGGCCAATGCAGACTCATAATTCATGAAACAAATCCTCTTATGTAGCTCCGCACACACGTGTACCTACTTCAAATTCTCTGTTCATTGTAAGTGTACAAGTACATCAAAATACATGTATGTACGTAGCTATTTAATGGTATTAGGGTTTAGTGGAGGAGACTGGAAATACAAATGAGACTTTTATTTCATTGACCATTAAACTTGAGCTTTGTACTACGTGTACTGTGTACGTGCATGTGTACATACGTGTGTGGCTTTAAAATTGTGGCGTGCTATTTCTGACCCTATTAAAATGGAAGAGAGAGAGAGGAGGAGGAGGGTATTTAAAAAACAATGAATGGAACTTCCCATTTCTTCTATCCTCTTTTCATTATCACGAAAAAGTAGTTTGAGGGGGCCAAGAGCCTCCCTCTTCCTCCTCCATTTCATCTTCATGATGGTCCTTGGTAAATTTAGAGTTTTTCGAGAGATAATTCCATTAATCTCATCCCATTATCTTTTTTTACTGCACACACACACACTTTCATTCTTCCAGGATTATAGACGCAATCTACTCACGTCACGTCACTATATGCCAAGAAGTGGATTCCATATATTAAGGACATAGTCAAATTTAAATCTCAAAACCAAATAAAATGAGTAGTAAAATACACACGCACACACACGGAAGTCTACAGAGAAAAAGGTGTGTACAAAAAATGATGTTCGATCTAGTCATGTTTTATATGAATTCTGATCTCAATTTATTTCCCACTTCATCAAAAATTGATACTCCATTTAATTTTACGCATTATAATGGAGAAGTTTGTCTATTGTGTCAACATACTTGACAATTACCAATTGCTTATATTCATAAAGAAACTCAAGTTCATTCCTATTACTCTCACTCTTCAATACACACTCTCACTCTTCCTCCTTCTCTCTCTCTCTCTCTCTTTCTTGACCATCACAAATATGAATATGTAATGCGCCCATCAATCTACAAAATCTGATTTAGTTTGACGTCCGCCACACACAGACACGCATAATCCTTACGCAAAAAATGACTTCCATACACACGCACTCTACACATTACACATCTTCTCAAGCTGACGAAGAAAAGAGAGCACGTTGTTGTTGTTGTTGGGAATTAGTTGACAAAAAAACTTGTTGCATCTACAATGCACGAATTTAGTTGAAAAGCTTGAAATTTTTCCTTGCAATTTTTTTCTCTGAGATCTGGTTGTTCCAATTAGAATTCATGTACTTCATGAGGAAATCGAGAGTGGGTGTGGTTTCGTGTTACAATTATTTAAAGCTGAGTGTGAGAGACTCGTCTAATCATCATCCATTTTCACGCCCTTACACACACACACACACAAACACACCACGATCAATATCCAAGAGAGAGAGAGAGTATGATGGGTGCTAATTGATTAGTTGGCTTCCTGGCTTAGTATGCCATCATACTCAGCTCCTGTAAAGTAGGAAGAAAAAGAGAGAGGGAGAGTAATTATTCAATAACTTGTCCAACGTCTTAAATCATAAATGTGCCTCTCTTTTGTCTCTCGATCTTTTGGATTTTGAGGAAGACGGACTGGAAAAAATCACATCTTCCTCCTATATATAGGGGTGCGTAGCTCATAGCCAATTTGACTTGAGAAAGGGAGAGAGCTGCAGTGACATGATAATGCGGAAAACTGTCAACGTCATCCTACAAACCAGGTTCCAGCCACACACACACACACAACAAAACCAAAGCAAACAAGATACGCATCTCTGGTATGATAATACATGGATACATGTATATTAGTCAAACAAGATCGGGAGACTCCCTCCAGTACAATACAGACTTTTGTCCTTTGTCTTGTAAAATTATGGTGGATAGCATGATGGTTCCCCCCACACACACACACGCAGACACACGCAGTCAGGGCTACATTTGGAATTTTGATTTGTCCATTCATGATGAAGAAGTTTAAGCATGGAAAATGGAGGAGTTTTGGGGGATCTAAACCATTAAATCATCCCTGCTCCCTTCTCTCTCTCTTCTCTCTCTTTTGTGTGTGTGTACGTGTTTACACTATTTAATGAATAATGTTTTCCATCGGATGGATGGGGTACCATTATGTATGGCGAGTTAATGTGTAATCATTTTGTACATAGTACATATTAATTGATTAATTCATTGCGTCTATTCATTCTGTTCACACAAGATCAAAATCACACACACACGCTGTCTCTCTCTCTTTACATTGTTACATCCGTAAAGGATGAATTAGCCATTGTTTTCTCAGATTATTTATAATTGCAGGATACGCCGCAGATACGATACCTTTCCTTCGACGTTCTTTCTTCTCGTACATTTAATTGTATAATAATTTTTTTTGCCAAAAAAATTTTTTTTGGCTCGTGAGTACTGCGCCTCTGTAAAGTGGTGTCGTGGATTATGACTAGCCTGGTTGGCTGGTTGGGGTATTGTAATGAAAAGAAATTAGGTAATGATACTCTTAATGTATATGGAGGATCAACCAGACACACGAGAGATTAATTACTCATGCTGTTATTTTTTTAAAAAAATTTTTCTCTTCTTATTCTTCATAAATACACATTTGATTATTCAAATTACGTGTTTCGGAACATATATAATGATATTGTGCCTGTCGTCATGTGTGTGTGTGGGAGACAAGTGATGGTTTACATAATGGTGTCAGTGATGCAGCCTGTCACTCACTTTGTCTCTCTCTCAGTCAAAATACTGACCATAATATTAATTATAATGCACTTTTAGTTCTGTACAACTTTCAATTGCTTGTTCCCCGGTCCAATGTGACATTGCATTGTATTTTGTGGATCCCATTTTTATGCTTCCTCACCTTTTTTCACTCTCAACCACAGACAGAGTCCAGAGAGAGACAGAATTTTTTTTCAAAAAACTGTAAACATCACAACTAAATCTTCAATGTCATTAGAGACAGAGAGAGAAGAAACATTCCCAAATTTTCGGCCAGACACACACTCACACATGAATAATAAACTGACAATCACTCAGTTTCCTTGTTAGTCATTTGGAAAAAATTGAATTTAAATCTCCATTCCTTTTCTCACTCTTTCTCGACTCAATATTAAAAAATGCAAGTTGAGAGTCTGTCAAGTGGGAGGAATGGGGAAAGGCGATGAAAATGGCATTGTGAAAATTGACGGCGGCGACGACGCCGAGAATAAATAAAGTGTGTGTTCATTTATATAAGGAAAGGGAAATTTCCAGTGGAAAGGCAATTAAGGTTCTTCTAAAACTGGAATTGTGCAAAGTAAATTTGCTGTATACCCACTCCAGCCTAAGCTTGAGACTTCTCTCCTTTTTCTGACTAGAATGAGTATAGCTGAGATTTTCCAAGAAAATATGCACACCATTAGACCATAAATTTGGAGGCGGTTCCAGACACACGCATGTATGTACTGGATAGACAGAGTATTATAGGGAACCATTTCTCTGTTCACACGCTTATCAGATCGTCTTTTCCTAATTTTTATCGTGGTTTCCAATTTCAATTCGAACTCGTGTTACCTCCTTTCTCTCTCCCCTCGTGGAGTACTAATGGGAGCAATAACAATAACTAAAGTTAAGATAAAGGAGGGAAAGGTGTGTTGAAATCATGGTAGGGAATGTAAAGGTGTGTGTTACAATTAGTTCTTTTGTGCTGTGGAATAACATACGTTTTTTTGTCCAAAAAGACATAAGTAAAACTAAAGACTTTCTTAAGTGCCTTTCTTCTCCTACTAACTACAGTTCTCCTCTGCCCATTAGAAATATGGACTTCGGAGTAATGGGCAAAAGGTTCTCATTCCGTTCTAAATCCACTCACAAATTGTATTCTCTTTAATAAAACTTAACAGCAGGTCTTATTCTTGAACCTCTCGCTTCTCCACATTTGAATAATGCAATGTACCGTAAGATATGGAATTAAATCCCAGGCATTCGACAAAATCCAGTGTCAAAATGTTGTCACATTTTTTGTTTTGTATGCTACATATTTTTAATTAGGATGACCCCTGAGGGAATAAATGGTCAGATCAATGTATTGAAATTTTTTTAAAAAGTGCCAGAGGTCCTTTAAAGTTTTCCTTACGGTGTACGTGTGTGAGTGAGAGTGTGTGTGGGATATACGTCATGTACGGAGAAACAGAGATTTTCAAGACAGGTCATAAATTTGATTCACATCTCAAAAGTCATTAAATTGACGACGAAATACGCCTCAGAGTGGCTCATAAAAAAGCCAAGTGTTTTTGCGTGTGTATGTTCTCTCTCTCTCTCTCTCCTTCTCGCTTGTAGCCTACGTCTAGAGTAATAATTACAAGGATTTTATTAAAACCGTCCATTCCCATCTAAAATTCTCTTTATTGTTTCTATTTCTGTCTCGCATTTCTCATTCGGGTCATAATCCAGACCTGGAGTAGAAATGTAGAATTAGATTTTGTGTCACAAAGGTTAGGAATTAAGACTGGAGGGGAGGAGGAGGCACACGGTCGAAATTGAGTAATAAGAAAATACAAACGTAATATTTATTTAATTTATGTATTTACATACCTAATGCTTTAACTGCACTACATGTATATGTATTTTGAAATGAAGTACCAAGAGTTTTTTTCAAAACCCTGGGAATCATCCTCGTGAACACGTACATCATTTTTTACAATCGGGATTTTCACATGAGAAAAACTTTGTGTGTGTGTGTGGCAGGAGGAGGAGGAGGGATAGATGTTAGTGGCTGTCATTCAGAATCATTAATTGTCATGATTTTGTGCATAAATTTTTGGTCTGAGTAGAATTATCCATGGATCCTAGTTTGGTTGACTTGTGTGTTTGGAAAATGATAATGATAATTCAGCTTCTCCTCCCTCTCTCTCTCTCTCTCTCTAATCATCACCCATGTAATAAAAACTGGAGACTGTTAAAAAGGAACCATAAATAAATAATTCCCCTTTTATGGTCTCCACAATAAACAATGTTAGATGTAGAGATGAGGGGGATTTTGTTTTTGTTTACACCTTTTACCTACAAAATTGTCACAAGTCACCCACTTACTCCTCCTGAAATTTCCCTTCCATCTTTGTCCATTTTCTTGCACATGATTTCAGTACATTTTTACAATCAACAGAATAATAATGTGTGTATCTGTAGTGTGAGGTGACTTAGAGATAGGACAACCTTTGGAGTTCAAAGGCAAGAAGGTTGATAGCAACAAATAAATATTTTAAGAGAGAAAAAAAGAAGGAGGGAGGAAGATGAAGGAAGAATAGTGGATGATGGGATGTTTAAATGTTGAGAAGGGAAAGGGATACAGAAAATGTGGTTGTAGTTTATGTAATAGACCAAGATATATTTTATTAGACAAACATTTCCATGAATCCGTCCGGAAATTTTACCTTGAGTCTAACAAATGTGTTGAAAAGTCTTTTTGGGTGAATCCAACTGAAGACTCATGGCTCCGTGTGTGTCAATAAATAATATTAATTGTGAGGAAGGCCAAAGGCAACAACAATTTAATAATGTAAGGAGAAATGGGAGGGGAATAAATATATCAGAGAGAGAGAGAGAGAGGTTTTGACTGTCTGAGAGGAAAAGACTAAAGTGTGTAAATACACAGTAGTTAACTGTCTTCCTCTCCCTTTCAAAATACTTGCCACAATAGTAAAAATATTGTGAAGGAGTATAGTCTATTTATGGAAAGACGCCACTCGGCACACTCATCATCATCATATGATAGTGATGATGAGTCGTGAGAGATTTATTTATATTTCAGCAAAATATTCACACAAACAACTGCAATGCTCGTATGTACTTACGCCATGCCGTTCTCTCAAGGAATTTTTTTTGACTTAGGGTAATCCACAAATTGTACGACCGTATTTCGATCAGGTGGAAAGTAGTTTTATATTTATGTGCAAAAAAATACTACACATACTCACACACTCATTCATGTGGAATCAGAAAAAAAGGAAGGGGGGAAATGTGGTCGATGAAATGTGAATATCCTCTAAAAATTATTCTTTCTTGTGGTAAATCTTGACGGACCACCGCCAGCAAGTAGACAAGAATGAAATTATGTGTAAAATCCCCCCACATCTCCTTCCAAACTCCTAAAATATTATGTGTGTGTGTGTTTGTTGGGGGGAAAAGAGGATGTCGACAAGGAGGAACCATTCAGCCCATTCCAATAAATATTGACATTCATTTTTATTGTGTTCTCTCTCTTTTAGCATGCTAGAGACTCTAAAGTTTGTGTACTTCACTCTCAAATCCTGACAACAGTTGGAATTCCATCTGGTCATTAGTTTTGACTATGTGCGTGTGTTTGTGTCCCCCTTATTTAATAAATGATTCTTTTTATTGTGAGTTCCTCTTTTTTTCCTCTTTGTCTTCCCGAGGAAGAGGATGGGGAAAAAATCCTTTCAATTTATTGTATGAAACAGTAGTTTTTTGTCTTCTCTACAGACTACAGATACTCCACTGTAGAGTGGAGTGGAGTGGGTAAAAAGGAACTACTTGTATTATCAATTATGAGTCTATTGGCCATCATTTTGATGCTTCTCTTCCACACAATATATAATATATATATTATTTCTGAATTGCAAAATGGTAATCCTGTGCGAGTCTGAGGGGGGTCGTCTCATAATCATTACCATTAAGAACAGAGAGTGTGTGTGTACTGTCGAAGGCCGTTTTGAATATTTCTTGTGTATGATTGTCAAGCTTCTCTCTCTCTCTAGTCCGTATGAATAGGATAGGGAGATGCCATAAGGTAAAGTAATATCTGTAATCTTTATCGTCATCTAAAATAGATATCATGTTAGTTGAATTGGCAACAAGAGCATCATCTCAACAATCTTGTGTGTGTCTGTGTGGCATCTCTTCATCCATGCTGTTGAACAAAAATGTACAGTTCATGAACAAATAAGTTACATGTATATTTACATACGTGTACAAAATATCCTTTTGCTTTTTGCTACTTACTGCTTTCGTGTCAATTTGTATGCGTGAGGGGAGACATCCCTAAATTCAGCTGGGAAGAAATAATTGTCCATTGACAAGTGACAAAATAAGTTTTTTTTCACTCTCTCTCTCTTTCTCTATGTTCATGATTTTTAATCTTTTGTGTATTTTGTTGTCGTTTTGTACAGGGGATAGGACCTCGATGTAAAGGACTGTACGACAGAGGAATTCCACCTCAGGATCGTGATGTCATTATGAATATGCATAATACGATGAGACAACTGGTTGCCACGGGGAATGAGAGGAGAGGGAAACCAGGACCACAACCCACAGCAGCCAATATGAAGCAATTGGTAAAATACCACTCTCTTTTTCCCCCCTTCCCTCCTCCTCTTATTAAATCAAAATGACATGGTCCGCGTGATATATTTATTATAAATACATACATTATATTAATATTAGGTTTATGGACGCACTCATTACAATCAGGATTGTTACATAACCTTTATTTTCCTACTACATATAGGATATATTCTTTCTTTATTTGTATTAACAAGTCAATTTCCATTACCCTTCAACATTACAAGTTGTACTTATGACTGACTCCCTTTACCTCCACATCGTCGTCATGATTTCTTCATTGAATTTACAATTTAATTGCCATGTTCCTCTCTCTCCCTTTCCCTCTCTCTCTACTTTATTGTGTGTGCCTGCTCTACAAGCTCTCGCTCAAATTGAGTCAATGAAGGGATGAAAAATGGACTTGGAGTCATTTCTCTTAATTATTTAGAGGGGTATAGAGACAGTGCATAAAAAATCCATGTTCTTGAATTTTTCACTCTCTCTCTCACTCATCGATACTCTATTCAGTGTGTGTGTGTGTGCAGGACAATTTTTTGTTGAAGGGAAGGAAATAGGAAGGAAGGAAGTTGAGGGAGTCATGATAATGAAACAATCATCATCATTTTCAGTTTGGAAATTTGTACGAGGTGAAAACCTGAACTGATTACTAATGAGCTTCACAGAACAGTTAACGTTTGTACATTAAATACAAAATCATTAAACTTGGGTGATCATCCCTCTACATCTACACACTCCATCATCAACAAGTAAGAAGAAGAGGAGGGGATACAATTGTTCGGTAAACTTTTAGAATCATGACAAATAAAGTTAACATTTATGTTAACACGGAGAAGGATGAGGTGTACCAGTCAATCCATTCCTAATGGCTAATGAACTGATGTATGGGCAAATAAAAAAAATTGTCTGTTGTATAATCTATTCTCCACAAATCTCAAAATTTATGCAAGCCCATCGCATATACAACAATTCAACTGAATATAGGAACAAAGGGAAGAAATAGGGATGCGATGCAACAGAAGGTGGAAATCATGTCATGATCTGAATGACCTTTTAATTCAAGTGGTGCACACACACACACGCAGAGAGAGAGGAAGAATGACTGCTTGCCGTTTTATTATGATAATAATAAGACGTGTTTGTGTGTAGTTTCTTGTCCTGTTTACACAGTGCACTTTGAGTGGTCATATAAAATGCACATATTATATTATATTGGTTGATCATGTACCTACACTCTATACACGTATGTTGTAATTTACCCTTCCCCAAAAAAGCTTGAATTTTATACCAATTTGTCATATCACTCTTCGTCCAACATGAGAATATAATATAGACTGTCCATCTCGTTCAACTTGTAAGGCATTAAAGTGGAGAGAGTGAGAGAGAGAAATGCAGCAACGGGATTTTTTTAAAATGTTTAAATAATTATCGTTTTGTATTTGACTCTCTGTATAATTTGATTTACACGTGCCGTTAGAAATTACTTTGTGTCATGTACTCGTCATAATACTATAAGCTAACTCGTATAGATATAATAGTGGAGGGTAGTATTGATTCTTCTAATTGGTAACCAAATCCTAATGATATATTCCATATACCATAGCACACCAAACAGGATGACATTATAGTTTTAATTAAAATCGTGAGTGCCTTGTGAATGTGTGTTGAAATTAATAGAGAGAAACACACAACCACAAATCTCTTCAATGATGATTCTTTTTTCCTCTGTAAAACACAGTCATAAATACATAAAATCCAAGTTGTTAGTCAAAATCTTCACACACACTCTCTCGTCCATGTAGCTATACATGTATCACAGCAAATAATGGACAAAATTCATTAATAGCAAGATTTTTGGCCGAGGCTCTTTAATTATGAGAGCGTGATCATCATGACTACAGTGTGTGTGTGTAGTTAGTAGTAAAAAAATGATGTGAGGAATACTCGGTCAAGTGTTTGTTTACATAATATGGAATTAGCTGCTGTTGGTGATGGTGTCTGTGAAGGAAGAAAAAAAGAGGAAGGCTGTGATATAAATTGCAATATTAATATTAATCATGGGAAACTAACCCCCCAAGTGGCCACACTCAACTATTATTTTCCATAAAAAGAAATATACACACACATAATTACATGGCTAAAAAATCCTTCCGATATGTATTGTATTATGAAGAGAAAATTTTCAAAATGTTACATCCAACATAAACTAAATAGCACAAGACAGCAGCTGTAGTCATGCAAAGTAATGATGCTTTATGATACCCCCAAACTCATCACACACACTTAAGTACATTATATCTGTGTCTACGTGAGGCAGGGAGAATTTCCTCAGGTTGAGCAGGCAGACAAATGAGAGAGGGAGATTCTTCTCCGAAAAAAAGGGAGCAGCCAAAACTCGTATAGGAAAACACTTAAAATAGTAAATGTGCAGAGTTATGCGAATGCAAAGTATGAAAAGGGAAATGAAAACAAGAGAGAGAGAGAGAGAGTCTAGACCCACTTCCATAAAACCACCACAAGCCCTCTCTTTATTTTCCCAAGTATGTATATCGATTTTTTTACCTGGATAAAATGTCAGGCATGATGAAAATCACAGTAAGCGAAAGAGAGTGGTTATGATATAACATGGAAATGTATAAGGATTTAACATTAGGGATTATACTGATGTAAGAATAGAAGAGAGCTCGTCCACTTCATTTCATAACTTCTCTAGAGCTATTTACGAAGGAAAAGGAAGAAGAGAGAGAAGTGTATGTAGACTGTTTTATTGTGTACTTCAATTCTGATGATGGAAGAGAGGGAGAGAGAGAAAAAAATTTGCTGGCGTCTCGAAAAACCTTGATGATGAGAATAATGCACACACATCATAGTCATCATCAATGGACAGATTGGTTAGTATAAAATTATGTAGGATGTGAGGAAGGATGGGATGGAAAAGGGTAAAATGACGTGCAGACGAATTGTTGAGAGCTAATAAACCAAAGTCTGAGCTTCAACCTTCCATGTATCAAAGACTGAAAATATTAAAGGGGAAAAAATGGGTAATGTTGGCCATAACTCCCTGATACCCCTCTCTCTTCAAAACTCTCCAAAACTCATTCTGAGTTCAAGGAGGAATGAAGATACATAGAGGTTGGTGGGTGTACGCGTTTTTACTTATGCGGAAAAAAGAGACTGGAGAGTGATGGAGAAGGTGGAGGGACAATTAACAAAATTAATACTAATGAGAGGAGGAGGAGTAAGGAGAAATAGAGACTCAAAAGGGAGGATGACCAGCGCTTTATTTACAATGATCCTCGCATTTATTTAGTAATTTTTTGAATGGCGTACTCCATGTACATACACCATGCTGGTGATGTGTGTGTGAAGCTGAATTTCTCAATGCAAATCCATGACTTTGACATGCTGTTTTTTTTTTCCAAAATGTTTATCACAGGAATGGGATGATGAGCTGGCTGCCTCGGCACAAAGACTTGCTGACCAGTGCAAGTACACCCATGACTGTCTCCAATGTCGTAAAGTTGGTACGTGAATACTTTAAAGAATTTTGAGAATTTTTTTTCTTCTCTTTTACTCTCCTCCATTTCATCTCTGTCTGACACATTCAATTTTTTTTGAGATGCCTTACCTGAGCTGAAAGTGGGGAGGGGAAATTTACAGATGATGATGTCTTTGCAACATTAATTTACAAAATTTGCATGTGAGAAGTAAATCCATCAGGATTTTGGACCCCTCCAATCAACTCCTATTTACACATTTTACTAAATTACTCACATTTTGTAAACACACACTCCACGTGGTCAGCATTATATACACACACACACACAAACACACGCCATTACAAAAATGCCAATTGGAGAGAGACAGGGCCTTAAATGGTTCTTTTGATTTTTACAATGTTTTTGAGAAGAAGAAGAAAAACATGAAAAAATGAAATGACATGGGATGTGTAATGGACGGAGAGTAATAATAATATAATTTAATTATAAACAACACCTACTGTGATTTTAGTAGTCAAGTTCAAGTTCAACATCCTTCCCTCAAAACCACATTCCAAATCTTCACACACATATACACACACACACCACTCTCTCACATTCCACATTTTGAACAATAATACATTAATAATAGTAGACCCATTATCTTTATGATATTTTCCAGCGAGGAGAGGAAAACCACAATTTTTTTTCCTCTGGAGTCAAGTGGTATATTTGGCTATGAATAATGTCAACTGATGTGTGCGTGTGTGTGATTTTACAGATCGATTTCTCACCGGTCAAAATCTCTATCAATTCAGTGAGAATTTAATTCGAGAAGGATCTGACTGGCCTCAAGCCATCAATGCCTGGTATGATGAAGTGGCGGATTTCTCTCCGAGTAACATTGATCATTTCAAGTAAGTGTGAAAGTTAATTTTGAAACACTCGCGAAGACTCCTCCTTCATTTTTTAAAATTGTCTCTGGCATTTTTTAATACAAAAAATAGGTTTATCAAAGTCTTGGGTCATTTCACTCAAATGTTATGGGCGGACACGGACAAGATTGGCTGTGGTTACTCTTTTTACAATGAGGGAAAATGGAATAGAAAATTGTACATTTGTAATTATGGTCCAGCTGGGAATATCATCACGACACCCATGTACGAACGAGGTCCTCCATGTTCCGCCTGTCCAGAAGGCACTTCCTGTTCCAACCAATACCCTGGACTTTGTACAGGTCCGTCAGTCCCCGTAGATTTCTCTAGTCTCAATAGTAATAGTAATAGTAGTAGTGATGGTAGTAACTTTAATTATGCACCTATTGGTGCAACATAATCGTAGAGAATAGCATAGTAAAGAGTAGTCACTGTAGAAGTCCACTGACATTTTTAGAAGGTGGACTTAAATTATAGAATCACTGAGTAGACTTTAGTCCTTACATGCGCGAATTAGTTTTAGAAATAGATTCTTACCCCTTTTGTCATTTTTCAATATACCTCTCACTCTAGCCCTCAATTCCAGTCCTTCCAGTCAATTTACTAGAGATTCCTAGTCAAAAATAAATCCCACATCCTCCCACCTTTTATCCTTCTCTTATTATGTAATAGACAAGTTTGTAGTCATTAGCTGTAGCTGTGATAGATTTATTAGAAATCATTAGAATAGAGACATTTAGCATATCCCCTCTCTGTTGAAAACAAGAGGTTTTTTATGGACCCACAGGTGAGTCAAATCGATCAAGTGTGAAAAGATTAGTATAAATATGACAATTAGGATGATACGATATTTGCACAAAACATTTTCACATGGATTTTTGCAATGCAAAAATTTAGATTAAGATTATATAAAGGCGATCGCTGCTACAATTCAATGCAATGCTGAGTGCTACTGCTGAGCTCGCATTATTCTTTTCCTTGATGATTATTTTTGTTACGTATTGTAATGCATGAGCGAATAGGAGCAATTTTATCCGCGTGCCCTAAAGTACTGTATAAATGCAAAAAAAATTTTGATTGATATACATATTTAGAACTTGTTCTCTTCACAATTAAATCTTCTATGTATTATCTATATCCATTCTTCACTTTCCCCTCTTTTACATTTTAGTAACTTTGGACTTTGAGATTAACTCCTTCAAAGTTCCAGTCCATACTTATCTTGTACATTTCATTTTTATGACTTTGAGTTTCTTGGAAACTAAAAATAATATTTTAATCCAATTTATTTTCCCAAATTCAATATTCCTGCTTACAAAATACTAGTCATAGATTTTAAACAATTGTATAAATAATACATGAGTGTGCTATTTTCTGCTGTCCTTGTTGATACTAAAGCATTGCGTTAAAAGTCACTATGCCATAGTTTGTACTGTGTGTACATACACGTGTATATATTTGTATGCCGTACAAATTCTAATAGAGTTTCCAATTCACTTTTTTTAAATGAACTATTTTTTCTCCAATATAATATAATATCTCTTTGCTTTTCCAGCTTGATATACATGTATGAATCCATATATTAGAATTTAGACGGCATGACTCTATGTTGTATATATTGTATATTGCAGAGAAAATTATTCAATTTTCTATTTTACTATTTTGTTGTAAACAAATTTTCTTGCTTCCAGCTGCTTGGCTATATCATAGGAGATATTACAGCTGGCCGTTTTACTGATTACTCTACTACTACTCACCGAAAAAAAATGCTCAAAAAAAATACTTTCTTTGCCTCCCCCTACCTCCCTGCCTGTTTTGACTTCTGAATATTCTTCTGTCTGCATGACCCTGGAGCCCCACACGTTCACACGTACAAAAGAGTAATTGAGAGAGAGAGAGAGACTATTGACCTTTTTTTGATAGTTGGTCCAGGGTGGTAATATGCTCGTGTGTAACGGTATGTATGCTATATCAACTGTCCAAATCTTTTTCTCTTTTACTACATATTTATTGATATCCTTCCAAAAAAATTTTGTACATATTATTACGCTATTAAAAAAAGAGAAGCTTGAGAGTAACTTGAGAGCTTCTTTTTCCATTTTTCAATTTATCCATGGCTAACAGCTGAATGCTTTTTAAAAAATATAATATGTATACGAATATTTCTAGCCTAAAAGTATAAAAAAGATAGAACACTAATTATTAGCACAATAAATGGTATATTTACAGTAAATAGAAATTTTGACATTTGTATGGAAATTTAACTTTTTCTTGTATAATTTTGATCCCCCTCCTCCAAATAAACAAAATAGGTGGTCGCTCAAGTTTCTACTATTCTCCTCCTGCACCAGCCTTACCCGCACCACGTCCCACAAGACCACCGAC
Source organism: Pygmarrhopalites habei (assembly GCA_009870185.1). Taxonomy (NCBI): domain Eukaryota; kingdom Metazoa; phylum Arthropoda; class Collembola; order Symphypleona; family Arrhopalitidae; genus Pygmarrhopalites; species Pygmarrhopalites habei. The sequence continues at coordinate 3,365 of WJFB01000846.1, read as the reverse complement.
TGTTCCCACGACAACAACAACCCGCCGTACCACGACAACCACAACCCGCAGACCCACAACGACGACGACCCCAAGAACAACGACCACCACTACCACAATTCTCCCTCCAATTAATTACAATGAGATTGAGACGAATGAACTCCTTCCTATCGAAAATCGGTTTGGTTTCCCAAGTCGGAAAGGTTCTCGACGAGTCAGTCAAAATCAATTGACAACCCCGTCTCCCTACTCTTCCTACACAACCACTACTCAAAGACTCACAACCGGTTACTACCAACAACAACAATCGTACAATAATCGGTACACAAGTTCCCCAGCCCGTGTTGTCGTCAACTATGATACTCAAAGACAAAGTTCACGTCTCATCCCCTCAACCACCACAACTACGGCTCGACCCAGGTCGTCCTACTACAATAATTACAACAATTACAGACAAACGACGACCACACCACAACCCACAGTGGCCGCTGTCACATACTATCAAGAACAACAACAGTACAACAATAATAATTACAATCAAGGGTCAAATGTCCAACCGGACACTGAGAGTCAAGCTTTGGCCAACTTTAGTCCAACTCCCAGTCGATTCTCTTCTGCTTCTCCAAATTTGGTCCAGACTGCTCAAACTCATGTCCTTCGACTCGTTGACTCTCCAGTGGTGGGCATTCCAGACATGAATTCTATCCTCCTCTTCTGTGACTTTGACTATGCCAAGTGTCCCATCCGGTTCACAGGGGAATCTTGGAATTATACGATCTCGTTGGTGAGTGAATCTTTTCTTCTGATCTCTGTATCTGATCTTGTACTTTACTCATTTATGCAATATTTTCCTATGTAAAAAATGCAGACGACTGGCTTTGGACGTGGATTTGAGACGGTGGTGAGTCCTGGACACCAGACGAACCTGTATATTCGGTCCGTGATGCATCCAAATGGGGATGGGAACGTGTGTCTGTACTTTAGATACATCAACTACAGATTCAGTCCGGATGGATCCCCTGCCAAGAGTGGGAACAAACCTCTGCCACTCAAAGTGACAGCGGGAACTCTCCGACAAAAACCCAAAATTGTTGAGATCCCGGATCTTTCCATTACCCCAAGAGACTGGCTGACTGCCCGCATTCAATTCCGTAATCTCCGATCCATGTTTCTCCTCATCTTTCAACTTCCCAACAACTACCTCGAGGACAATGTTTACGTGGCCATCGATGATGTCCTAGTCACACAAGGCATGTGTCATACATAGGCAGCTTTTCACTCTTTATATCCACATTTTAATTTTTTGTGAGAGTTTGTTTTGTGTGTGCAACCTATTGTGTATATGTATACACAACAACAACTATGATGTATGATTGTGTAGTTTTTTTTAAAAACGAAAAAAAAGTTGAAATTCTTTTCTAACACTAAATTTCTCCTATGTATTGTGCCACCCACACACACACCTATTTACATAACGAACGTACAGTGTCTTCTTACCCAGGTTTTCCTTAATTATTTTTACTAGGTACACTACATACAACCTGTAATCTTTGGCTAAGCTATTTTTTAATATCTACTTTGTAAAAAAAACATTATTATTATTTGACGAATGGCCCTGTGGTTCAAATTTCTATCCCATGTGTGCATGTATGTGCGTGTGCGATAATATTTTCTCATCAACTCACCTACTATATTGCTATTAAAATTATTATAAATACTACATGGATCAACTCTTTTAGTAGGATGTGGCAAGAAATTAGTATGCTTCGAAAAGAAAAAACAATTTAGTAGAGCTTGAGTATAGAATTTCACTGAAATGTCTATAGATACCCCACCACCACCACTACTATCACAACTCTGAATTTATTCAGTCTCATCGTTCAATTTCTCTACATCCCTGTACAACTGGTTCTGAAAATTGTGTAAAATATTTTAACACACGTGGAAAAAAATTTTAGATTGGAGTGCGAATGTAAAGTATGCTTTATTAGTGAGGAGGATGAGGAGGAGGTATAGTCATGTTGTCTGCAACATTTGCAGTTAAAAATGAATTTCAGAAAACTCCATATTTTTGTAGATTATACTGTTGTACCTAAAACTATAACTACTATTAATTGTTTATACATATATATTCTATATAAATATATGTGTACTTCATGAGTACGTTGAACCTTGACTGTTATTTTTTCATCAACAAATAAAACTGAAAATGTATGAATTAATTTTTTCAGAACGTATTTACATTAATGTTAGACAATAGTTTTTATTATATTATGTATTAATATTAATATTATTTACTCACACGAGAAAGATTCACTATACATGTATATAGCTATAATATTCACATAGCTCCAAGTACCTTGATCTGCATCCTGACATTTAAATTAATTCCACAATTTATTCAATATGTTATTATAAGAAAAATTTTGTTGTTTGTGGTAGAAAAGAATTATCCGCTTCTACATACATAATATTGTTTTGAATCCTTATAAAACATTATATTGTTAATCATTTGTTAATTTAGTTTCTAGCTTGTACTATAATTATTATTATTTTTATTTCAAACGACGTTAACCTTCATGGATGGTGAGAGGGATTATCAACGAAATATTATTTAACACATTTCTACCTTTTATTCATTTATTTTGCAAAAAGAGGCAGACTACGAGACAAAAACATACCGTAAGATATGTATACTGTTGAATTCTTGGGGGAAAATTTTTTTTAGAGGAAAGAGAGATGAGAAAGTACTATTCAGTGCACACTCGGAGAGAAAGGTTGGCATTTAGTAAATTTATATGTGTATCGACAGCGACGACAGAACAATTAGCATTACTTACATACCTATATATGATTATTATATGTATTATGTTTGACAGAGTGTGTGTGTGATGTTTGATATATGTGAAACTTATATATTATTGTATATGTCATGAGAGAGAAAGAGAGTGGATGCTTGTTGAACTTTGTTATAGTTATATTATTATTAAATACATATTATAGATCTCTTTGTGTTTTTTGCAATATTTTAACAATATTGAGGAGGCTGTTGTGTGATTGAGGGAGTCCTGTTTTGTTTTGTATAAGAAGGGACGGTAATCAAATAAAAGTGAATAAATAGCAACTGTAAGAATAACATCTTTTCCATGCATAATTCATTTCTCTATTTCTGAATATGTAACCGAATTTTCATAATGTCACCAACTTCATATCATACTCCATTCAAATCTACGGCATACATTGTAACTTCTGGAAATGTCTCAAGAAACGTTTGTCGTGAATGGGAAAATTTTTATACAAATAATGTTGTTCTCAAGTGCATATGTTGTAGGCAGTATCCTTACTCCAGTTAGTATTCATACTGCCTAGTCAGTTTATAACCTGCC
>WJFB01000845.1:0-45203 GCA_009870185.1 Pygmarrhopalites habei | reverse complement strand
TCCATTTGCAAGATCGAAACGCTTTCTCACTATTTTCTCCTCCATCCACATATTTCACGTTTTCCGACATTTTAAAAATTAATTTTAAAATAAAGAGAGAAAATTTTCTTAACACTGTACTCGAGAAATAAAATTGCACAACTGTCCAAAGTCACAATGTTTGGACAGTTTGATAAAAAAATGACAAAGTGAGTTAAAAATAAAGAAACACCCATCTGGTTTATATTACATTACTGAGAAATGAACAATTTTCTTGGAATTTTAACCCTTTTGACCGCAGGTAGTCGTACACACGGCTTATTTTACCCCTATTTAAATTTTAACCATTCAAATTTGGCGTAGTTAAATTGATCAACGTCCAGGTACTTTTAACCAGAGTTAAACGCGCGCACACGAGAATTTTTTAACCTTTGTTAAGTCCCAGGTAGTGGACCTTTTTCAAAAAGGGTCTAACCTGAGTTAACTTAACTTCGTCTGTGACGGCTCAGACTTGGAGTCTCTCTCTCTCTCTGTTGTGGACACTTTTGAGTGAACTTGTCCTCCGACTCAACAAAATAAAAGACAGAGAGGGGGGAGGGATAGCTACATACTTTTGTACACCTGGCCAAAAGGATCACAATTTTCCTGTTGGCGTACATACGAAAATGACACGGGGCTACATTCTCAGGTAGACTCAGTCCAACCAAGCGAAGCCAACGAAACTACATGGACTTGCATATGTTCATTCCTTGTGTAGTTGTCGTCCAGAAAATCCATGGAAAGCAATAATACTGCATTGCTCCTCCTGCTGCTGTTTTTATTATTTATTATTGCTGAAAATACTTCTTATATTGCCAAGATTTATTGAGCAGAGTGATGACGATGGGCTGTCGTGTCGCTGTATTAGTAGTAGTGAACCAGGAGCTCAACTTGAAATTGTCCTCTCTCCATCTGGATGAGTACATAGATGAGAGAATACAGAGGGTGGAGGTGGTGTGTGTGTGTACGAGGCAGCTCCTGGAATTGTCGAAAATTTTTGGGAATTTGCTGCTGTCCTGTCACGGTGCCTTTTAATATTTTTCACCTGTAGGGGGTCGCCTTCTTACCCCCCATGGATTCCATCTCTCTCTCTCTCCAGATATACCCATTACACTCTATTCTACACAAATGGATGTATGCCCCTGTGGAAAATTTCCCTACACTCACATTTATGTACATAAACCCATGTACGCCTCATGTATCAGCCCAATACCCATCTTTCTGCTCAAAACTGTGGCTCTTCCATTCTCCCCCCTTCAATATTTGTATTTATATGTATTAAAAAATATTTCCTCTCTTCCTCCCACTGTACATTGTACATGTGTTTTTCATTTATTGTTTTGCCCAACTTTTCACCGTGTGTGTGTGTGTGGACGTGTGTGTTCTGGATCCAAATTTTTTAAACCAGGACACAATGGTTGGATTTAAAGTTTTTGGGAGTAATCCCCTGTGATTTTGAAAAATCTAATTATTTAAAATTCCTGTTTCCTCCTGGATAATCAATCAACTTCGACATTTCATTGTTTTTTTGAATTTCCCAAAAGATTGCAAGAAATTTTAGACAAGTTGCATTGTAAATGGAAAGTTTGAGAGAGTTGATTGTAGACCAAGATTTGTTTCAATTTTTTTTGCTACTTGAACGGAAGGATAAAAAGAGTGGAAAGGGGTCGACAAGTTGAGAGAAAACTCATTGAAAAAAAGAGAAGAGTGTGGAGATGGTGCGGAATAACTGAGTGAGACTAAAGCTAATATGTACTCACGGAGAAGAATGAGAGAGAGAGAGATGGAGGACGACGGGAAGGAAATAAGGTATTAATATTGAATGAAATGTTTGTTCAGATCAAATGGAGAATGGTGCGGAAAAAGTGCCCTTAGCAAATACCTAACAATTCACAATTGACGGATGAACGCCTCGACTTGAAGAAAAACCATAATTCCCTCTCCGCAACACACACACCATACACACACACACACTGTGACATTGCTCTGTCTATATTGTCTGCATACCTAATATTCAATGTCTCATAAATGCTTATTTTATATTCTGGACGAAAGTAGAGTTTGCTCTTTCACGTCTTCTCCCCGTTTACTCTATTTCCCTCCTTTCCACACACACACATTACACACACATGGAGGCAGACATCCCCTCCCTCCTCGTCTACCTCCCGGCTCTGTGTACACTCCTCCTCTACACTCTCCACAAAATATTTCACTCTCCTCTACTTTCCCCTCTCTTTTCAGTCCACTCTCTCCGAGAAATGTTACTTTGTCCATTTCTGTCTTCAATTCTCCTTCCCAACAATCGCCATCCATTTCTTTGTTGTGAATCCACATTTTCTAGCCTCCCTGAAATGCCATTGGTTAATAAAATTAAATACTAAATTCATTACTAAATAATTTGAACAATTTTTTACTCCAACCACATCAGCTGGAGTTTGTTTGATTCGCAAAATCTCAAATTATTCGACAAATGTAAAAATAGTTTTAAAATTTTAATTTTAAACCTACCGTCGTTTTTGTGGGTCAAAAATGTGTCTTGAGATTCTCCTCTCCAGTTTCCATTAGAATTGGCTGAGTTTGGATCTCGACTGCTCCAGATTTTTGTGGAGGACAGTAGATTTCCTTCAGCCTTGGCTGGGTTTGCTGAAATGTGGGGAGGGAGGAGGTTTGTGTAATTGCCTGAAAATTTGTGAATTATGGATGTGTCGCTCTCCAAGACTCTCTGCTTCTTCATTTGCAGAGCTTGTCATTACGTTTCTCTACTTTGGAAAGAGGAGAGTGTTCCTGCCGTATCAATGATTCGAGACGATGACGCTCAAGTAGAAAGGACACACACACGATACTGGGTTGGCTGTACATACAAAGTAAAATATAAGAGGTCACGACTTGACTGTCGAGATTCAATCGTTTCATTTTATTCTATATTGGTATCACCCAAGCTTAGTTCTCCAATGACCAGGGAGGGAAAGGAAGGCATGGCATGCCATCAAAATCAAGATCCAAGGCATTATTACGTCAGCTTCATCTTATATATGATCTCATGTCCATTCCTTCCACTATAGTTTTTACTACACACTTCCTTTCCCCACATCCACACTCCACACACACATTAGACCAGAGTACATGTACACGTGTATGTGGACAGGACTCCGTTTTTTGGCCTCTCGTAAAGAGGAGAGTGTTTATGTATGCCGACTGTGAGTCGGAGGAGAGGAAATAGATGGAAAAGATTTCTTTTCCCGACAAAAATTCCAGAGGAACGCATGGAGGGTCCTTCCCCATATGTACTCTCTCTCCTCTCTCTCACAAAATGGTCTTCATTCCCAGGCTAAAAAGCCAAGGAGTGCGGATACGGAAAAATGTGTGACAGTGTGTGTGTGTGTGTGTGTAGGGTCTGAATGGACTGAGGAGCTAAACTATAATAGTTTTTTACAAGGGAAGAGACGAGTCCTCTACTCAGAGACTCAGGGAGAGGGAGTACAGAGGGTAATGTATGAGGAAGAGAAGAGAAGGGATTATAAATGTCTAGATCTAATGAATTGAAGCCTAAATCTCTCTCTCTCTCCTCTGGAAACTGTCCCGGAGGTTTATTGCAATGTGGCCAGAAATTTTGGCAAAAAAGGCTCATTTTCCTGACTTTACTCTCTCGGCGCTCTCTGTATGTTTTCCGTAAATTGTCTCCTCCTATCCCCCCTTCACACACACGTCGTACATATTTATAATAGAATAGTAGAGGAGGGATGCAGGGTAAGAAATGCACGGAGAGGGAATGCTCGTTGATTTTTCCTGGAATTGTACAGTTTTAGAGGACCTCCTTCCACATACCAAAGAAAAGGATAGGATGGTGTAGAGGCATTTGAAGGATAAAATAGGTTTGGAGAAGACTGCTTGGCTACTGCCTTGACTGGGGGGTTTGATATGTCCTTCTGCTTTTCCTTCTCCTTCTCCTTCCACTGCTACAGTATATTGCACTGCTTTTTCATTTTAATGGGAGACAAACGAGCGTCCCTGCTGTCCACAAACCGTTTAGAAAAATCTTTCCAGCCTTGACATAGACTGATGGTAGTTGTGTGTCTGTGTACTATACACACGATGGTGTGTGTGTGTGCAGAGCTTGTTTTTAGACGCATGCTACTACCTCCACACAGAGGCACTGTGTGTGTGGAACAGAGCTTCCTATACCTGTGTGTGTGTGTGTGAGAGAGAGAGAGAGAGAGAGAGAGAGAGAGAGAGGAGGACAACAAGGGGACCCGACATCATTAATCGTTTGAAAAATGTCATACCTTTCACACCTGGACCGGAAAAACTTTTTTAGGCTGGAAAATCGAGAGACACCTGAGAGGCGGGTCTTTCGTAAAATAGCGGGTGACATGAAGGCTCATGTCCTTTTACCATCCCCGTCTCTCTTCCCCTCTGTCTATATACTCCTACCCTATGTGTGTGTTGGTGTGTGTGTGTATCCACAAGATCATAAACTTTTTTCCGTTTTTCCCTTCCCTGACTACTAAGGCACACATGTACGTGTGTGTGTGTAGCAGAGAAACTTAGTCATGTGCAAAGAATTCTCTCTCTTCTTTGCCCAGTGTGTGCGTGTGTGTATCCATGACATAATTTTTCTTTTTGCTATTGTCATCATTACATCTCCTTCTTAGAGAGAGAGAGAGAGAGAATGAGTGTGTGGGGGGGAGGAGAGCTGGAGGGACAATAAATATTTTTTGGTTGGAATGTCAAATTCCCATAAATCGTTAATGTGTGTGTGTAGGTTGATATTGATATAATATTGTTGTTAAAAAATGAAGGTGGAAAATAAGAGTCGATATTTTCCCAGGAATAAAGATGCGAGGGAGCGATACCCTTTTTCTCAAGTTTTGTTACACTACATACACATGTACATACTACATGTGTGTGTGTGTCCTATCCCACACGTCCCTGTAAATTTTTTGTAATTCCCCGTCATCCAAAATATAATAATAATATTATATTCGATAACTCTCATGGCAGCCAGAAAATCATGGAGTAGACCGTGTGATGAGGAACATTTGGGCGGATATTTCTGTCTCTCAATTCTTGAGCGAGTGTCAATGAGTTCTTAAAAAGGAGACAGAGAGAGATAGGAGAGAAGTGGGTGGGTGCAAAAGGGATGTCATGGGAGCTTGGACTTGCAGACTTGGAAGACAAACTCTTACTCTGTGTGGTACCGTACTAGTCCCCCTCTCTTGTCTTTGTGTACTCTCAGGAGAAAGAGTTGAGGCTTGAGCACTCAGGGAAATTATTGACAATGACAGCACTTGAATACCTGGATTTTCTCTCTCCCTCTCTTCTGACATCCTCCGCTATTTCTTCACCCTCCTTCCTACACAGACAGCCAAGGTTTTCATCCTTTAAACCTGCCGAGAGTGGCTGTGTGTCCCATCCCCCATTATACCTGCATATACATGTATTTCTACCGTATTTCCTCGTGTAAAACCGATACGTCTTCAACAGTCCAGATCCTCTGAATCAAAACTCTTTTCTGCTATTTGTGTAGAATTTAATAGAAAATGGGAAATCATCTTAAAATTCTAGTCACAGTCACAAGCTCAGAATTCATATAAAGTTGTAAATTGTAAAATTACGGTGTATTATGTTCTTTTCTCTTGGATGTGTCTTACTTTTTGATGTCCTCTCTTGTCTCCTTTCATCATCCTCTTTTCTCTTCCTCTTGTCTCCTTACGTCCAAATTTTGACATGCTTAAGGTCGTTTCGATGACGTCCCTCCTCTCTCCAAACCTCCTCTGTCTTCCTGACCAATATTATCCAAAATTACTTTTTATTACAAATCTAGATTCAAAATTTCTTCGAATTTCTGGACAAAGGTACTAGTAATAGCTGATAGTAGGAACTGTGAATGCAGCTGATAAATTAGAAAAGAGACGACAAGGGGAAAATTTAAGAGGCACACGCAAAAGGTGGGTGATTTGTAGTAAAAAAATAATTTTTGTCAGCCTCTCTCTTCCTCTCTTCTGAGAAGGAGGAAAGAGGTAAAGAAGAAGGACATCCGAGACTCTTCTCGGTTGTTGGTGTGTTTGGGTGAGAAGAGGAGGGAGTCCCGTTCATTTTTACTTACTTCTCTCTCTCTCTCTCAGGTTAAGTTCATTCATAAATAAGTGAGGTGAGAGATTTTCTCAATGAGGTTAGATGGACACAATGCCATCCGATCACACAAAAGCCAAGAATAAGAATGGCACAGGGTTGTGTGTGAGGAAGAGGAATATTAGGCTGCTATACCCTACACACATACACTCTGTAGAGAATAGAATCCTTTATAAGGCACACTCTCTGCTTGTGTCTCTGCATGGCTATAGTCCCTTGCCAATATACTCCTCTTTGTACAAACTCCACACACAGACACACACAGCCTGGCTGTATATTATATTGTGAGTTTATTTTAGTTTTCCCCTCCTCCTGTGTACATTGACTTGGAAACTGTTTCATGGAGTCCAGGTCGGTCGTACCTGGCTAAATACTAAATTATGTATGATCGGGTAAGTAGTCGCTTGCTTTGCTGTGTGTGCATTTGATTGCACACTCCACTCTCCATTCTCTTTCTCTCCTATCCTTTAGTTTTCAAGAGGGAAATATGGATGTACACAATGGAAGATACATACTTGGCACACTACATTTTCTATTTAACTTTAAAGTTTGACATTGGGAGAGGAACAAAATGAGTATTTTTTTTGAGAAAGTTCTCTCAAACTCATTCATACCGCACAGCCGCTTGGAGTGTCACCCATGCAAGTTGTGCTACAAGGTAAGGAGAGGAGAGAGAAGGGAAAAGTTTGTGTGTGTGTGTTTGTGGAGGAGGATGGAGGGATGGTGTGTGGAAATCATTAAAAATGACGGGGGTAGAAGTGAAGTGGGTATGCACACAGATTGTGTAATACAAACTAAACATGGAGAGAGAGAGAGAGAGAGGGAATAGTCAAAGAGAGTAAAAGACAAGGCAAATAAAGTTTAGTCCTCATTGAAAATTGAAAGAATTCAAGTCACACGACGACCGGATCACTGGAAAGGCAAGTTAGTCCTGCTCCCTCTCTCTCTCTTCCTCTCCATAAGTATATCCAAGATGGAAATAAGCAAACGGAGATATTTTTCCAGGTTGAATTGAATTCTTGAGTGAGACCAAAAGTAACCCCTGCTGTGTCTCATTTCTGACATTTTTTGGGTCCGGAGGTTTTGATTTTCCGTCCTTCTCTCTTCCTCCATTCTTCAAAAAAAAGTTTCTTCTTCCTCCTCCTCTTCTTCTGCTGGCTATAGTTGTGGATGTGCCTTTGAGTCTTTTTAAACCATTTCTGGAGATACAATTTGGACTTTTGGATATTACCCTCTCTTCCTAATAGTCTTAGAATTTTTTTTGTACGCTCCACACACACACACACACACACACTCCCTAGTTCCTAGTTCCAGGGAATATCCAGAGTTTCCTATAGCACCAGTAGTCAACTGGTATATACATGTATGACACAGATACACACTTCATTGGAAACTTATTACGTGGCTGTGTGTGTGTATGATACATTGATAGATGAACTTACCTTTTCCCCAACGGTGAAAAGTTCATTATATACATACACATTTGTAGTACAGACTTCTTCTTCTTCCTCTCTGCACCATTCATTCATTCCATCTATTTTCTTTTCTTCTTAACTCATTCATTCAAAAATTGACTTCTTCAACCAAAAGAAAATAAGCACATTCATCTCGTGGAGAACGAGTGTCTCCCTCCCTGCGTGTGTGTGTGTGTCCATATGTTGAACGTCCTTCTCCTTCTCCCTAAGGAACAACTTGTAGAAATTGAACTAGTTTTTAATTACTTGAATGAGTTGTCGATTTCATCGTCAACTTTTCAACGGACAGAGTCAACCCATATCTCTTCATTTCTCCAAATCACACACACACAATCCGAGGGCTTGTCACAAGTTGAATAAATATAATTTTCCACACACACACACACTATAACTTACAATGGGCTACACATGTGTGTCCATATTTTCTCTCCCTTTCTTTTTAAATTGTAGATGAAATTTTTGTACACAAAAATCCTTGAGATGATCCGATCCACCTGACGAACCTACGAGATTTTTTGGATGAAGATGAAAAAGTAAAAACAAAAATAAGTGAAAAGAAATTGGGTGGAACAAAATTTTTTGATTGAGACTCCAGAAGAGAGAAAAAGAAGAGTTGAATGGGAAGGTAAAAAAAGGTTCCTGGGAATGAGAGCAGTGTGTGTGTGTGCTTTTTATGTTGCAGAACATACAAAGAGGGGAAAGTTGTTTGGGATTGTGAACTCACAAAAAGATTTTATTTTTTTTATCCTTCCACATATTAAATTGAATAGGTTCAAGATGAGTAGATAAATTGTGTGATGAGTAGAGTATCCATGAGAAATTTGAATTTATTGTTGATTTTTCTGATTACACACACACAGTTTAGTCATCCTTTGAAGAGAGAGAGAAAGGCATAAGAGATCACATTTCATATGATTTAATAACAAAAGCAGTATACTGTATACTTACGTGTGTGTGTGTGGATTTTTTAGAGGTGTAGATAAATGTTGAAGAAACTTGTGAAAATATTGTGGAGATCCTCACGAATCATTATTAGATGTGGAGCAGGGAAAATATTCTTTGACTGTCTAATCACAGTCGAAGACGATGACTTTGGTTAAAAGGTGGAAGGAAATAGGAGGAAGAAGAGAAGAGAAAAAAAGACCTACCGCACACTAGGCGATTGTGTGGCAATATAATATATGTACACACACACTACATTTACGGCTGTATCTCTCATCTGTCACACACACACCACACCACACCACACAGACACACAATGAAAGGGATCAGGCAGGAGTTTTCCTTGAACGATTTTCATTTGAAATTTAGATATATTCCAACGTGTGTGTCTGTGTATGTGTGTGTGTGTGTGTAGCCAGTTGAGCTTGGTTGTGAAGAAGTGAGCAAGGTCCGCCTTTCCATCACTCAGAGAAGAGGAGGAGGAGGAAGAAGAAGGAAACTTGGGATCATCTTCGTGATGGGAATATGACATTTTATTTCTATTCCTTCTCTCTCTCTTTGGCACGATTCTCGCGCCCAACAATATCCATCCTGACTTCCCCATCAATTGTAATATACCTTCTCCCTACACACACACACTCAGTCTGTCACACAATATTTATGTAAATCATGAATATACCTGTGTGTGTGTGCAACCTTGTCCCTGTAATATATCCTCATTTTCTTCTTCCTCAGGGTTAATACAAAAGATGATGTATTCCATATTTCTCTCTACACAGACTACATAGACATTTTGCCTTGTCTCCGCATTGTCAGTCTACACAAAACGTTGATATGTTGTGACCACATCTTGTACTCTAGTTCATAAATCTTGGTTTAGGATTAGAATATTAAATTGTAAATATTTTTACAATTTCTTCCAGTTTACCTACTAAAACTCCTTGAACTTTAATCCTATGTTGTCAATCTATATCTCAGTCTTCAATCGGAGTGTAAAAATGTGTAGGTAATGCTTACACGTTATTCTATCCGATTTTTGATTTATTAATAATAATGTGATTAAATTTGACACACTAAAATTTTTTTGATATACACATTTTGATGTTAAATTAAAATCAGTTTTCCATGATTTGCTATGTGTGGACAACGGATAAAATTTTTAGTATGTTTCATAATCGAGAGAGTAAGTACACTTACAGTGAAGCTTTTAATTCCACTTAATCTTAGGACTCTCCACAGCATACGTAGTGGTAGTAATTTAAAAAATTACTTTCCACGGGAGCCAAAAAGGACATGTGAGAATGTATGTCAATACCAAGAGAGAGAGAAAGAGAGAGAGATTTAAGACAAGAGGATGGAGCAATAAATTAAATAATTTGTCTCAGCCTCTTCAATCCTTGATTTGGTTTCAACATTTTGATCGTGTGTCTATGTGTGTGTGTGTGTGTGAGTGTGTGGAGGGATGAACTGAGAGGTCCTCGAGAGCCTCATGTGATGATAGGCTTATGTAAGTTTGGAGGGCACACACACACACAAGGATTGGAGTCTTAAATAATAGAATGTGAGATTCAATTGGTATGTACAGAGAGAATTGGTATGTGGGAATTTATGTGGCTAGATCTTACTCTCTTGTGTGTGTGTGACCGTCGTCTCTAGATCTAGTATGTACCGTATTTCCTTTGATTCAACACGGTTCAATTTCCTCTAAATGTGTACAACTCGTGTGTATGTAGGACAGAGCCATATTCTTGTCCTGTTCGTACTGCAATGGGGTTTCTTGTGCTAATCCAAATTTTCAATTATTTTTGAACGTGCCTCCTGAAACTGACCAGGATGTAATACCGGGAAGAAATACGGTAGTGTACAATGGTCTTATGCGGTGAAGGAGAAGAAATGTAGGGAGATTGGAGGAAGAGAGAGAGAGAGAGAGAGTAGTGGTAGTGTTTGACATGTGTGTGTGTGATACGAGTCTACTTGAGTTCCTCCGCAATGCTGGAGAGAGAGAGAGATGGAGAAAAACAAGCACTCTCCAATTTATAGGCTTGGGTGCTCTACTTTTGTACTTGAACATTTTTTTTGTCTATCCTCCTCTTCTCTTCTCCTTCCTCCGCCGCCGAGACTAAAAGGACGAAAAGGAGTTTGGTTTCTTCCTTCCATTTATTTGAAAGATATTTATTGTGCGTCCAGAGAATGGCAGCAAAGCAGAGTCAGGACTTCTCCTCCTCTCCTTCTTCTTGGACTTTACCTCTCTCTCCTCTCCAGAATTACCACTATCTCTTCTTTTTTGCGGGAGGAGGGAGAACATGTTCCAATTTTTCTCTCTCTCTCTCTTTCGATCAAATCAAAGATACTTTTCCCTGTCATTTGGCTTCCTTCCCTCAAGTCTCAAGGAGGGGCGGAGGAGCAATTCGCATTTACTTGAGAATTTATGTTCACTCTCTCCCGCCAATACAGATTTATAGATTGTAATTATTTTTTGAAAAATTATTCTTCCATAATTCAATCCCTTCCTCTTCCTCCATGTCTACAATTACTCTCTTTTATTTTATCACCCTTTCATTTCGCCAAATTCCCCTCCCAGGCTTCAGGCTTGGAGAGGAAATAAAACATGGAATGGGAATTCACCTTTTAAAATTTATTGAATTTTTGAAATCTCAAGATTACACTTTTTGTGATCAACTTAATTAAATACGATAACGTGGCTTCTCTCAAAACATTAAAATTTTGTCAAAATTTTGAAAACCAACTTGCATCTCTCGTACTCATATACTAAACTAGAACTCACTCAACAGATGAGAGTTGTCCTGGAGGATGAGAGTAAACATTTGAAAAAACGGAGAGACGGAGGGAGAGTGAGATACAATTACAGTAATTTAGAGAAAAGAGGACGTAGACTCAGTATTAATGGTACTATTACAAGGATATGTGAAGAAGGTTGATGGGAGACTGGGAGAAATAGTCTCATAATAAAAATAGATTCTGTCTCCCTAGTTATGTGTGTGTCGTAAGAGTTTGAAGGTTTTGCCCTAAGCTCAATCCAGCCAGTCAGCTCTCCAGTGAGTTAGTACATGTTCAGTTTAACATCTTGTTATTCTTAAGACGAAGCAATATTCCACACACACACACACATCCACACAGTGTACACAAACATATATACCTACATTATGTTATTACCGGAGGGAGAGAGAGAGAGGACTCAAATGAAAGACGATGAGATGAAGCATTGGAGAGAGAGAAAGAGAAGAGATTAGAGATAGGGCCAGAGTAGACAGAGATCTTGATAATGCTCATTGGGTGCTTCAGACCCAGAAAAAGAGAGAGACTCTATGTTAAAGGACACATTGTCCATACATACACTCTCTCTCACACACACACTCCTTGAGTATTACCACTATTACTTTTTTTCCTTCTTTGTACAAAAGGGAACTATTACGTGTACTTTTGTATTACCTACTGAGTGTGTGTGTACACACAGTCTAATATTCATGTTGAGACGAGAAGAGGATTTTGAGAAGGAGAAGAAAAGCGTCGACTTGATTCACACGTTTCCCTTTCATATCTCTAAATACTCTCCATGAGGAGGAGGAGGAGGAGGATGGTTGGCTTTGGACGGAGGGTATGCATTTAAATTGTGTGTTTTATCAAGGAAAATAATAATATGGAAAAGTCCAACATGATTCCAGATGGTACAGCCCAAAACTCTCAGTCACACTCTTACTTTACAGTAGTCAACTAGTTTTCTTGGTCCAAAGTTTCGTCTTACTGATAACATTCAGAATTCCTCTCTCTCTCTTCTCTGGCTTTCTCTAATCATCTTTTACACATGGCAGTTTGACTACGACTACCAGCATCCAACAGTCCAACGTAGTACCAAAATTATTCATCCAACTTTAACTTTTTGGAAGAAATTCTTTTTTTTTAAAAAAATTAATACCCAAAACAAAATTTGAAATTTTGAATTAATACCCTCTCCTCTGTATCTTTGTTCCTCATTCTTGTATTTGTGTGGATGTTTCGTCTCGTCTTTTTATATTTGTTTTTTAAAAAACAAATATAAAATTGAGAGTTGTCATATTTTTTTACGATTCCTCTTATGTACAATTCCACTTCATTTCCAGCTTCCAGCTTCAGCTTTCTTAGCTCTGCTAAGACTCCAGATTATGTATGGAATATAGATATGGAAAGCGTAGGAAATACCATTTTTTTGTGAATTATCTTTGGAGTACAGAGACGCACAAAAGTTGAATTTTTCTGTGTGTTTCGAGTGTTTGCATAAAAAACTTTTGAAAAGGGAGAGACAGAGCAGGGCAGAAGGGAAAGAAAGGAGAGAAGATAAGGGATGAGGGAGTTGGGTAATAGCTTATTTTTCAATCCAATAAACTGAACTGTGTCTGTGTGTGTCTGTGAGAGAGAGAACTGCCCTGGTTTATTATGGAATGTAAGGAAAATGTAATGTTAGGAAGATATGTAATGATTTTGCAATCCTAAAGAGAAGTCTCTCTCTCTCTCTCAATTCTATTCATCCATACTATTTTACTAAGTAAGCCATTTGAAGAAATCCGGACTTAAGTTGAAACAGCTTTGATTTGACTTTGTAGCTCCACACACACACTCACTCTCACTCCTATACCTATAGTCTCATCTCGTATAATTCCAAGTCAAAGGGAATGTCGAGCCTGCATACACACAATCCAGATACATAGAGAATCTCTTTTGAAAGAGAGAGAGGCAAAGCTGGAGAACACAAGTTTAATGCCAAATCATATGCAGATAGGCTGCTGGCTGCAACACAGAAAAGAGAGTATTATCAAAGTGGAGCTAATACTACTAAGCTTCATATATACATACATAGTAATACATACACACAAAATTCCTTCTAATGTACACTATGATTATACTTTGCGTGTATGTGTGCACTCCTCGGTATTTAGCTCTCTCTTCCCCTTGCATTGAGAATATGATGGAGAGGAGAGAGACAGAGATACGTCCTCAACTCTGGTAAGATTGCGAGGAACCCCCCCTTGTGTAAAATCTGTGTGAAAATGAAATAGCTCCCGAGTCTCAGTCCATAGTCATGCCATGGCTATATGGTATGTACCCATGTAGTATGGTACATGGGCAGGGGAGGAGGACGAGTGAGCAAAAGATGCAAGTGGAAATATATACAGACGGAGAGAGAGAGAGAAGGAACATCTGAAAAGTTTCAGCCGAGTGAGTCGAGTTGAGCGAGACTCGAATAGAATCTCAAAGTGAAATCTGAATCCTCTCTCTCTCTGCTCTGGCTACGCCAACCACCACTTTTACAGCTTCTAATCTTCTAGTACTTTCAAGAGTTCATTCCAGTTTCAATCCAATCCAAACCAACGAACGGAGGAACTGAGGGAGACTCAGCTGCTGCGGAAATCTTTAGCCTCTCTCTCTCTCTCTCTTTCCTCTCCCTTCCATTTACTACGATTGTGTGTGTAGTACTATACTGTACTACCACACACACACACAAGGACTAGATTCAACTCCATCATACTCACATGCATAAAACACTGGAAGGAGAGGGGAGAGAGAGGTGTGGAGAAATAGAGCATCAAACATATATGCTCCACTACAATGACATACGAGAGTAAAGTCACAAGTATATATACATGTACAATATATATATACGTGTGTATGTGGAGTGCACATCATTTCTATTTTGTGTAGAGAGGGGAGATTTTTTTTATCCATGTCTAGCATTTTTTACCCAGTCAACTAAAACTTGTACTTGTTGTTGTCCTCTCGTCAGTAGTGCACGAATTTATAAAATGCAGGTTCTCTCTCTCTCCCTCTCTCTCTCTCCATTTTATATGGGATTCTCAAGTTGAGAGTGTAAGAGGGCTGATTTTTCCCCTTCTCTCTCCTTTTTTCTATACTCTCTTCAAGGGGGAACTCTGTTTTTAGAGGGGATCGATAATTTTTTTAGAATTAAAAGAAACCGTCAAAAAATTTTTTTACTGATAATGATGTACATCCGAAATACCAAATGACGAATAAAGTACTATTTGACTTTAACTAGGATTGAACTGCATTACTCCCTGTTTCTCTTCCAACGAATCGAATGAATTCTCCAATAAATTATTGTGATCGGTAGTTAAAACTCTAATTTTGCTCAATGATGTAGTTTTCTTTTCGAATTTTTTTTGTTAAAGCCCACTTTTGTTCATTGTGTGTGTGTGTGCGATGCTGTGAGGAGTGTGTGTGAGTGTTGATTCATAAAACTAATAAATTTGTTTTTTGTGTGTGTCCGCACACCCGTCCATTTGAAGACGTTGTAAATAAAGAAATGGATACCATGCATAATATAATAGGAGAGGAGAGGAGAGAGATGATAATTTGTAATGTTGACTTATGGAGGGAACAAATTGTGAGTTGTTTATTATGTAACTGTAAAGTAGAAGGAGAAGGAGTTTTGGACGTACACACATGTACAATGTATATGTACAGTGGAGTATCAAAGCTATAAATACAGAGAGTGAAGGATTTAGAAGGACTATAAAGTAAGGAAGGGGAGCTTAGAGTCATTCGACGTGTAAATTTAGAGCGGAAGATACCATAAAAACTTTTTATACTCGTGTGGATTTTATTTTATTTCGTTTGGTCTATATCACACACACACACAAATATAGTTAACATACTACAACACAACTCAAAAGCCCTTGACTCAGTCCTTAAAATGAGCTACTCCTCATGTCTCCTCCTCCAAGGAAAAGCTCCTCGTCTTCCTAGCAGACATATTTATTTTTATACACACAATATTATTATTATATTTTATACTTTGACTTTAATGCATCACACACACACACAACAGCATCAGATTGTGTGTGTTTGTGTTTGTGTGGAAGACATGACTCAGACTGGGAGAAGGAAAAGGAGGACGACGAAGAAGAGGAGGAGGAAAAAACTGACGCGACGATGAGATGGACTTGATTTTTTTTTTCTAAAAAATTTTTTTTTGTCAATTACGACTCATAAATTTCTGTATGTTATCCAAGTCATGCAGAGTTTCCTTCGATGAATTTTGAAAGCTTCAATCATGTCTCTCATTGATTTTCTTCAACCATCCTCCTTCGTCTAGGGATTTATGGGATGCTCCACATAAAAAAAGAGAGGGAAAGAGATTGAACATTTTTTTTGGTCATGATCATATCACAATATTATTACCCATATAAATATATACACAATCACACCTCGTGTCCTGTGAAAGAGGAGAGAGGATACAGGTAAGTCTTTTTTAGTACGTCTTGAAGAGAACGGGGAAAAGGGACTATTTACGATTGTATGACTTTGCTGTTGAGATGATGATGGTAACATGGAGTCGATAACTAGTCATAATATACTGACCAGTTAAGAGAGAGAGTTTCGCGGGTACCATTTTTATTCTCATCCAGTCCTACATGATACCCTCTCTCTAGAAGGAAGATATCCGACACAACTTTCATCTTTTACCACACACACACAAACACTGTAAAAAAGGATTACTTATGAAGTGGACAGCCCTACTTCTTTTTTTCTGTTGCGGGGAGGGAATACATTTTTTACGAGTTTCGGCCTGGGTTGTTGAATTAGAAAGACAGTGAGGAATTTTTAACCTTTGTTTTTTACGATTATTATCATGTTGAAGGGAAGGAGTGAGAGTGAGTGAGTGTGTGTGTGTGGGTTCGGAAGTCTGGAAATAGTACGACTTCACCATATGATCTGAGTTCATTGAGAGAAGTCAAGAGGAAAGTGTAAGAGAAGAGGAGAGAGAGAACTGACATTGTAATAATCCATTTCCGTTTTAAGTGAGGTGTGTGTTTGTGTGTGTGTGAAGTACACAATTTTCATTCTGACTGGTTCGTTGCTTTTCTGTCTGTATACAGTATACACACACCGAGTCAGTTTAAACGTTCCAAGGTTTCTTTAACTCCCTTTCTCTTGGAGAATTTTTATGAATGAAAATTTACAAGGGGTTTTGGTCTGGACGGAGATTTCTTAAAATATTTTTCAAACTACTGTACTTTCTAATTAACACACAATTCACTGAGAATAAATTAAAAATTACATTTTTGTCTGGTTGCTTCTGTGTGGGTCTGGACTGGAGAATATGGAGAAATAGCTTAAAATTGGACTGATGATTGTGTATGCTAATATGGGAAAGATGGAGTACTCAGTATGGGTGTTGAAGATTGAAAGGTCAAGCGGTGAAGAGTTGAATATATTTTTGTTACATGTTGTGACTGTCTATATTAATGCGTTGATGAAATTTGGAGAAATCCCAGAGGCAAATAAAACCCTCATCACCCTCTCTCCTCCTCCTCCATTTAGTCCGAATGAAGCCTCCGTAGGTTCTTCAAGTCTCAAGGGACTTTGCCCTTCCACTCCGCACTCTACTCTTCCGAAAAAGTTTACACAGTCAATATTCCCTGATTTTTACATCCCACTGGGACTCATCCTTCATTAGATGGTGTATCGTTCATCACAACTTTCCCCCCCGTTTGTCCCTATGAATTATACTCTATTTATTTACCAATTTTTAGTTTCTATATTTTTATCTGTTCATCCCCCTCACACAACACAGACATAACAAAAATATCCCTCCATAAAATTCAGGTTAAGACGTAACTTTGATTTTAAAAGTTCGGAAATAAAATTCTCCTTCGTTCCTACATTTAGAAATTTACTCCCAGCCAGTCATAATCGAAGGTTTTGAATAAACTATCGAATTATAAAAATAAAACAGAGTACAGTATCGAATTGAGAGAAATAATCCTGCTCAAGTGGACCGTGGACTGACAATTGTGAGATGAGTGAATTAAAAAGAAAAAAGGGGGATGACTAATGACTGGTCGTAAGATGAAGTGTTTTGTTGACACTCCTGTATTATTTACGATCCCAACCTGCACACTAATAGTTTAAGATGTTTCAAGTTCCTCATCATGATGCACTTGATGAACTTCCCCGACACAGGGACTTTACATATGAGTGCAGTGTCTGTGTGTGTGTGTCTGTTGATTCATGGCCTGTGTACATACCGACCCATGTTTGAAGAGTATGGACTGTGGTGTGTGTATTGGGGTTGAAATTTTGAAGGAATATTATAGACGCGTGTAGGGATGCACTCCTCCCCATGTAAACCCACGGCTGTACATAATAATATGATGTACATGTACATTAAACAAGTTTTGACCTGGGAATTGATGTAAACATTCATTGATTGCATTACCACTTGTATCCTCCCTCTCTTCCTCCCTTGTCTCCTCCTGGGATGAGGAGGGGTGTTGAAATTTTCATAGAACGATTCAATTCCAACTGAACGCGGATTTTCACCCTCCAAATTTTCAACTCTTAATCATTTACAATGTAAATCCTCTTTTCCCTCCTCCAGCCAAAATAGATTATCAAAATACAATAATTTAATAAAAATCCTCGTAATCGACTAACTAGAGTGTGTATTGATTTCAATTGGACACATAAAAAATGTGTGTGTGTGTGTGGTGTAGATATAAATGAGTAGTTTGGAAAAAAACTAGTCAAGTCACGCTTTACTGGCATTCTTCAAGGAATGGAGTAGTGTAATAACTGTCAATACTTTATTTATTTATCTGTGTGCTAGTATGCAGTGTACAAAATACAAAATACTGTACACTGTACACAATGGAAAGGAGAATAAAAAAGTTTTTGTTGTTGTGTATGCAAAAACCACAATAGAATGTGATGACGATGATGATTGAGAGGAGGAGGGGGGATTTCATTTACGGTTCACCGCATTATTAATAAACTTGTTTTTTTTTCAAAAGTGTAATTTTACACAAGATTTTTTTTTATTTTTTACCCCGACACGGATGGCCGGAGCTTTTCTCCGAAGATTGGTCTTGAAAGACGAAAAATTTCCGCAATGATTCTAAATTTACCTGTGCAAAAAGGAATTAACGGTGTCTTTCTTTACATTTAATACATAGTGGAGAAATGTGTTGTAAAAAAATTATTTATCTACTTTATTTTTAGCCACCATTATTTTACTCTCCTGTGAGAAGTTATTAATAATTTGAAAGAAAATTGACAATTATCTTAGTTGGGCAACTAAAATCAAACATGGTGATCCAAATAGGCTAGCTGATGTGTAGACTGAAGGATGGGGGTGGATGGGTGACGGGTATATTCACAGCTGTATTTGTGTGGTCCTCGCACCTTGGAACTGGTAACAATGTAACAGTTTGTGTGTGTGTGTGTGTGCTACTGTATTGGGAGTGCAAAGACAAATGCAAACAGATGCCTTTCATGGTTATGGGAAAATGAATGCATTGTTAGTTATTTGTTATGTATTTGATGTTTCACCCTCACTCTCTTCCTCCCTCTCTCCTCTCAATTCAAGTCATTCATTCTAGTCCATTTTAGTGAGTCAGATAGGGACAGACAGACATGGACTATGACGGAAGGTAAAATGTAAATGTGTACATAATCATAGACAACTCATGGCTACATCACACACACACTCACTCTCCTCTCCAATCCATTATGTAATGGTGTGTAGGGCTGTGTGATGGGGTGACAGTAGTAGGGATGCACTGTGTGCGTGTGTGTGTGTTTGAGTGTTGGCTGTGGTGTGGGGGAGGTGCGTCTATTGGTTTCGTCTGATGACATTTGGTTGACAGGTGAGTATTTGAATAATAGATGCTTTCTAACTACACCACATTGTCTTGTATTGTCATTAATTTGGGAGAGGAACAAAGCTCTTTCCAAATATTCATACAAGAGATTAATTGAGCAACACCAGGCTGTCTCCTCCTCCTCCTCCACAATTATGGGTTCCCAGGGAAATTATGAGTTATCAATATTATTGTCTTCACTGGTGTACACACTTGTCAGTATTGTCATCCTCATTCACAATATCTTTCACCGTTCTCTTCTCCTCCTTCTCCTCTCTCTCTCTCTACTCCACTCTTCTCGTCACCCGGAAACAATACTCAAGTGATCTGTACACACAGAAACATGTTTTTAATGTGTCTTCCTCCATCCACAAATCATTCGAAAGATCCAGCATGATTTCTAAATATTTCTGTGTTGTGTGCAAGTTGGAAGTTACGTAAAAATTGGGTTTTAAATACCGCATTTGAATTTCCGTCGTCATAAAATGAAAAAAAATATTTTGTACATTTTGTATTTTTGTATAACAGGCAAAGTTACAACGAGCAGAACCCACTACGTGGGTACACTATATTCTGATTAGAATGAAGACATGTGATGTGATGTGGAGAGAATGTGTGAGAATTAATTAGAGCGGATTTTATAATGTAAATAAAACACTCTTGAAATTTCATGTAGGAGAAACACACACACACACAAGAGAAAAGAGAGAATCGTGGAACCAATCCAAAGACCTACAATTCTAGTAATCTAATTTGTGCTGCCACATAAATGTCCCAGCAAAGAGTAATTAGTGTAAGACACACACACACATTACACAGAGAGAGAAAAGAGAGAGGGAATGAAAATGGGTTATTTTTGTGTCGTAATAAGAATTATTGTTGCGTGGGTAGTGAGCACATTTCATAAAATGGATTAGTAAATCTTTGGGATGACGGAGGTGATTTCTGTGATGAAATAAAGAAGATTGTAAGTAAAGAGTGTGTGTGTGTCCATGCCGATCCTTTCTTCATCAAAGATGGTAAGCTGTACCTAGAAAGAGAGATAGAGAAAGAGGATGATACAAATTTGAGAAAAATTGGCCATAGATAAAATGGATGGAGGAAGAAGAGAGGTGGTCAGGTAAAAAGTAGTTGGATGTAGTCTCTAATCGATTTGCTATTTTTGGTTGAGTTTGATAATATGGAACAATTGACCATGGCTTTTTCTCTCCTGGAATGAAATGGAAAGGGCCTTGAAGATTAAAGCGCAACATCTTCACGCGTGCATCCCGTGTGTGTGTGTGAATGAGAGGAAGAAAGAGGAGAGAGTGAATTAGATGAAAAGGGAGGAGGAGGCCCTTCCCCTGTATGAAGAGAGAGAGTACATGTGTGTAAGGAAGAGTGTAAAAGTTTCGCCATTGCCCAGGGATATATGGAGATGTGGATGGGGTAGGATAGGGGGTGAAGGAGTGTATAGGAAGATCCAGATAAAATCTGCTGAAATGGAATGAATAGTAATAAATCTTGGGCTACGAGGAGAAGGACGAGTAGGAGGAGGGAAACAACAAGTTAATCCAGTCGGCGGTTTTATTAGCTTTATGTTGTACCTACGAGGGAGAGGGGAGGGAGAGAGAGTGGGAGGATTTAGATGTAGAGTGCGAACGTATGTAAATATTTTGTTCAATTTGGCGTTTAATGTATGCACGGAAACAGTGGCATTGTTGTGGAAAGTGCTTTGAGACGCACGTACACGGCATTAGGATCCATCTCCGGATTTTAATTTGTGACCGATCAACCGTCACTCGCCAGAGGTTTTTGCGGCGACTTCCCTTGATGACTTCATTTTCCTTCTCTCTCTCCCTCTCTCTCTTCCATTCACATATTACCACATCAACACTTTTTCAACCACACTCCAGTTCTCTGTACTCAGACGAGAGAATCCAAATTTTCAAAAAAAGAAGTTTAGAACAATGCAGTTTATGACCAAAAACTTTTTCACATTTCTCCTGAATTTCTAATTCTTCAGGTTCAAAAAAACAATTTATGCATGTATTGAATCCAATTAATTTGAACAACTTGAAGGATTTTGTCATTGAAGAATGAACTTCAGAAAAATAATCTTTGATGCATTTCTCTAAATCGTTTAAACGATGACATATAATTTTGTTAATTACGAATCGAGTTACGTGTATCATTTAGTAATTACACACAATCACACATAATCTCTCGTTGTACTACTTGTACTGTATTAAATTACACAAGACTCAATTGATATTATAGACCAGTTGGGAAGGGAAGAAAAGAGTAGAGGGAAGTGATAGACTATTTTTTTGATGGTGATGTCTTGTTAAAATCAAAAGAAGCCGTATGTAGTGAAGGATGATGAGGAGAGAGAGTGAGTGTTGTGAAAGGAAGGTTGGTGGGAAGCCATTGGATTTTTGCTAGGTAATGTCCTAATAGCAATGTAAAGTAAGAGTAATGCGTCGGTGAGTTGTGTGTGTGTGTGTGTGTTTGTTGGTTGGTGCGTACGGGGGAAGGATGTTGAGACCCTTTTTCTTCCTCCTCCTCCACCTCCGCTTATCATCCTCATGATCCGGCTGATGATGTGAAATCCCTTGCTGAGAAAACTCGTTTGAATCCCACTGATACAACCACCGATACGGCCTTATCGCCCTCCTATCCTTCAGTCCACATCGTATATCTTATTCCTTAACTAACATGTCTTCTTCTTCTATCGGCCCTCTTTCGCCGAATTTCACCCCGAAAACCTTTTCCCATGTAATGTAATATGTCTTCCGTGGTTTTTTTTTTCTCTCTCTCTCTCTCCCTCTCTCTCTACACTCACCGTCAGCAGAAAAATATGGAATAGCTAAGGTTACCCACCATCATCATAAAGCGAATTAACCATCTTCGTAGGCAATAATCATCATACAAAGTCTAACATCTTGGTACATATGCCGTGGAATTCGTCTTGGCATTACAAAGTCTTCAATCCATCCTCCCTCCTCAGATGGATGCATACATAATAATAACGGAGGTAAACTTTTAGAATCTAATGTCTTTTATCATTTCTTCACCAACAGACACAAACCCCCCCCAGTCTGTCGAAATGAAATAGCCAAGATCAGATCAAATTTCTCCCTAAAAATTTTTACATACAGACTTGCGGCTCAATTCTTTCTCTCTCTCTCTATTCTTCTTGTGCAGGGACTTTTACATGTAATATAGAAAATTTCACAGAGTATCTAAAAATCTTGTCGTCCTCTTCTTTAGTGTCCATTTTATTTCGTCCCCTCTCCTCCTCCTCCTCCTCCTCAGAAAGTTGGACATATCTCAGTTTTCACCTCTGACTGCTTTGTAATGGAGGTTTTTTTCCAGGGGAAATAATAATAATAGTTTTGAGTTGTCCCAGTAAAGGTAAACTGAACTTCCTTTCTTTTCATATTCATTCAGGTGGGGACGAAGTATTTACAACTCCGAGCACCACCACTCTCGGATTTTTTGGGCTTGGCTATTCTCCCTCAAATACCTACCCACATTTACGTGTAAAACTTCTTCCTCTCTCTCCTTACTCTGTGTGTGTGTGTAATGATGTAATGTCCATACTGTACACTCCAGTGTGCTTGTGCTGTTACATGTCAACCATAAGTAATGTGTGTGAGTTTTCCAGCTTTGTATTTGAGCGCAAGGAAATTTACAACATTTGATTGTTCCCAGGATTCCTTCTCTCTCTCTCTCTCTCTCATCTTTTGGTGTAATTCAAACTAGTTAATGTGAGCTACTACACCTCTCCTCTTTTCTTATCCTGGAGTGAGAGAGAGTGTGTGTAGAGTAGAGTCTGGCCATAACATTCTACTAAATCATAAAATGTGCTTCATTGTACATTACCTGTGTACATATTTCAAACAGGGGGGTTTGTTCGGTAGCCACTCAATCCGATGGATCTGAGACAGATCAATTGTTTTACGACTGTAGGAGTAAAAAAATCCAGACTCTTTTGTGCGTGTGTGTGTGTTGAGTCAATACTCAATCCATATTTCGAAACACAGCTTCATTGATAAATTGAAAGGAATCATTAAGAGAAAGAGAGGAAGGGGAGGAGGAGGAGGAAATACTGACAGACTCGGCTAAGATTTCCAGTGCAATTAAGGCCTATCGAATTTCGGGAGTTCCGTAACTCAACCAAGCCGCCTGTCACATCACATTGTTTTTCTTGTCTCTCTCCTTCTCCCAGCATGGAAAACCGATGAGCCAGAAAATGAGCATGAATCCATGGTTCAAGAAACTCTCCCTTTTTTCTCTATTTAATGACGAGCCGCCCTTGTTTTTATGAATTCTTATTTTTCTCAAAAAAAATGAGTGCGTGGGTGTGTGTGGCGGGGAAAATCTGTCAAATTTTTTAGTTCCGATAATAATTGAATTGACAAGTGGAAGAATAGAGAATTCGGCGTATAATTCTCGTGGTGATTTACAGAATTAAAAATATTTGTTGAATATACAAATATTTCATAGAAAGTTCTAATTAGAAATTCTAAACAAAATTAATTATGGTTTGGAAAGTGGATCTATTTTTCCTAGAAATGGAAGAAGACTACATAAGGGATTTTTGATCCATGATATAATCATGATACTTTGACATGTCAGGGACAGATCTTGTGTAATAATAGTCCTTTCCCTCTCTTATTATTGTTTTCAATCCAGACAATAGGGAACAAAAGTGGATGTCATTTTTTTATATTTTTGATATCATCCCTCCTCATTCAACTTCATCTCTTCTTCTCCATTTTCCCTCCCAATTCTTGGACTCCTGTGCCCTTTTTTATATGAAATGATATCGATGACAGATAGTAGCATTACTCTTCCGTCCAAATGTGTAATGTGTATATATGGATCTGTAGTTGTCAATGGTAATGACATGGCTGAGCAGAGACTCAACTGATCCGATCCATTGAACCACACACACACAACACACACACACTTGCTCCCCCCATCCACTATCCACATTGATAGTATTTATGGCGTGGAAAAGTGCACTAATTAGCGGTTTCATCATTCCCTTACCCATCACACAACACACACACACTCACTCCAGGACAGCCCTCCTCATCCTCCATATATACATTTCACTCAACGACATTTTCCCCGGGCATTCTACCTCTCCCTCTCAAATTGAATCCTACTCGTGTGTACATACAAATACGGCTAGGGTAACACATACACACGCAGACACAAGAGTCTGATTTGTGTGGTTGGGTTTGTGGGGAAAACATTTTTGAGATTCGGTTTCAAGTCAACTCCTCTTCCTTGGTGGTAACGTACGTGTGTGTGTGTGTGTGTTGTGTGGTACCCATCAGCTAATATTGTGTCATGATCCAGGATATTATTTTATGATTCCATATGCACGCACACACACACGCTCGAAAGTGAAAGTAGTACATAACACCGAACAACCACTAAGTAACATCGACTCCTTGTTATTAGCCCGAAAAATCTGTTTGGGAACAGCACACACACGCATAACCCTCCACTTTATGACTTGTGTGTTGAGAACCCCCCTCCTGTGTGTGTGTACTGTATGTGTATGTGTGGGATGATAGAGCTAAACCACAGTTAAGGATTTGATGATGATCCGGTCCAATTTGACTGCACATACTAGTATCATAAGAGAGTGAGGGTGTGTGTGTTTGTGGGATGGTCCGAACTCTACATACTTTGTGATGTATCTGTGGGATGTATAATGAGAGAGAAAGAGAGAGAGAGGGAAAGCCAGTTGAGAGATAAGTTGACAACGGCAATTAGCCATTTTGGAAATGATCTCACATTCAAAAGGAACAAGTATCTAAAGTTTCCCGCACACACACACCCTCTCTCTCACAGGGTGTGTGTCCACATGACTACATACGTGAAAAGGATAATATGCAATTCGGTAACCATAAACAACCGTATAAATGTAGCTATTTACTAGATTTAAAAGCTACAGGGTACGGACTCTCTTCTTTTCTGTCTGGATGCCGCGTGCCCTTAATAGCAGAGTCTACACACACACACACACATTGACAATACAACTAGAGAGAGAGTGTAGAATGTAAATGTGTGGAGGGAAAAAGATGGGTAACGGATGTTGTAGCTGTTGTTGTGTGTGTGTATATCAGGATTTTCCATGTAAAAGTCTACTTATTTAGAGAGAGTGAGATGCTCTCAGAATAATACCATATCATTTCCCTGTGTGTGTGTGTGTGTTGGAGGAGGAGGAGGAGGAGAAGCCCATCATGAAGAAGAAATCATGTGTTGAGGGGAGTCATTTCAGAGTTTTCGGATCGAAGCCGCCGGACATGATATTGCCTCGTTAATGCCAGTTAGTTCATTTTCGCCACTAAATACTAATCTCTTGATCGCTCAATGTCCCCATTGTCTGCTTGAACTCCCATCCCTCCATCCACTCCGAACCACCGAACTACCTTCTTCTACATGCAGAAGATCTCAACACCCACGTCCATGTTCCTCTCAACAATGTGGCGGAAAATTTGTCTTATTTTTGCATTATTTTTCCCTGTTACTTAATCACACCCTTGCCTTGATTTTCCTTCCCCCTCTCCCCCTCCTCATTCATAAACAAATCATTTTTATTATGATAATGATGAGGGAGAGTGGAATTATGATGTCTCATTTTTATTTCCCTAATTCTCCTTCTCTTCTTCCTCATATTGTACGGGGGAGAATGGTGATCATAAAAAGAGAGACGCATTATCCTTCATTTCCCCCCAACATCCATTTTCTGGAGTAAAAAATAAACCATATAATAATAATACACTTGACTCTCCTAATTTTTAATACTTTTCAAGTCTGGGACTTGTGGGGGAAATGTATATAGGCAATACAAACACACAGGAACACGCGTGGAATGGAGACTTTATAATGGAGTGCTTAAACACACGTCATGTAAGTTGGAATGATGCACAATTGTCAAATATGATTGTGGTGAGGATAAAAATTCTATTCAAAAATCAAACGATTGGAACTCAGGAGTGGAGAAAGTTCCACACATTGTGTGTGTGTGCCTCTATCTGCTCGCTCGTATGCGTGTGTCTGTGTCTGTGTGGAGGGATATTGATGGGATCAAGTACAATACAAAATAGAAATTTATTCAATGGAGACTAAATTCTCATTCGATTGTGGTTCTAATGTCAAATTGTGGAGGATAATCAAATGTAAAGAGAAATGGGACCTGGTACAGGTTCTTCTACCTGTGTATGTGTGTGCGTGTGTTTGTGTGTTCTCCATTGATTGATTCCGAATGAGAATCTGTGTGGGGAATTCAGAGAAAGAAGAGGAAAAAAAGTTTCCAGGTAATACACAATAATGTGAATAATTATTTGTGTTTAGCTGTAAGACTTCAACAGGTTTTTGTACTCTTCCATGGAGAGAGAGAAAGAGAGTGAATGAGTGTGTGTGTGTGTACAATGGGATCCAATAAGACAAGTGTAAAAGGTACATAGTAACACACACACAGCGTGTGTGTTTGTGTCATAAAAGAGACCAGGCAAGGTGATTCTCTCTCTCTATGAATGTCTATTGAATTTCTCAATGTACGAATGACATGGAATCAAAAGGGCGCTTTCTATTTGATCAAAATTCTATTGAACCAAATTATTTTCCAGTGATACCATACCGGAGATCTTCTATTCATCTCTCTCTCTCTCTTTCTCTCTTGTGTGTGGGCTTTCTCTGTGCAAAATGCCGTCGTACACACACAGTCCTCATCCATAAAGAGAGAGAGAGAGAAAAGGCTGGGGTGGGTATCAAGGAAAAATTTGTCAATTGTGTGTGTGAAGGCTCTCCCTTCCTTTCCATACACTCAAAATTGATACAGGAAGCATAATGTGGAGGGGAAATAGTATAAATGTAAATTTTGTACAGGAAATAAAGTTGTGCATCCTCCTTCGTCTCAAAAGGGAAGGGAAAGTATTTCCTCTCCCATATTTTCTCTATCAATTAAAACTTTTAGGAATGGATCAAAGTCCTTTCAGTTGAATTGTATTCCTCCAAAAGTTACTTTTTTCTTACACATGACTATTGTGAGGAATCAATATTTTATTTTTATACTCACACTCCCTGCCATACCGTGTCTTTGTGGCAAGGGAGAATGTAAAAATACATGACAATCACACATCTGTATTTGTGAATTGGGAATAAATATTGAGGGAAACTTATTAAGGAGAACAACAAGAAATAAAAAAAAATGGATTCTCCTCTCCTGTGGATTCACCTGACTCAGTCAGACTTAAAAATTAGAAGGTTAGGAAAATTCGTTCTAGCTTGGTGCATTTCGTCGACTCATCCCTTTTCCTCCTCCTCATTCCTTTACATTTTCTCAAGTTTCTTCTCTCAGTCGAAACGAAATTCAAGATTATGAAGAGCCAGTACGAGGGGGAGAAAGAGAAAAAAACCATTTTGCTGGGTTGACTTCCATACTCACAATAAATATAGAGGTATGTGTATAGGCTGTACTATCTGGAAATCAAAAAAGTGTTCAAATTAGATTCGGCCAAATACTCTTCAGACATTTCTACTATCATCCAGAAACTGAAGAAAGATTTAAAATTTATAGAGGCAGTATAAAATGAGGAGGAAGAGGGCAGAGAGAGAAATTTAAAAAAAATTACGATCAATGTTTACACATTGCATGAGCCATTTTACGAATATGTCGTCATCATATGAACCAAGATATTCTTAAATATTATTTCAAATCTCAAGGCACTTGTTTTGCAGAGAGAGAAGAATACTATTCGAGACCTGTTCATATCGGAGGTAAGAAAGTGTACAGCAAGTGGAATACTCGTTTACTACACTAATGGATGTATAGAGATAGATATTTAAGAGATACATATTTCAGGGCAGAAGAGTGTGAGTGTGTGGACATGTTCCGTTTCCTTCAATAGTAGTTGGTATCTATTTTTTCGGTGCCCCGTACTGTGTGGAGAAGCCGCTGTCAAGGCACTGATTGGCAGCTTTAGCAATTACGACTCAGCAGAAATCGATGGATGGATGGAGCACCAAAAAGACCCTTTACCATCCTATCCACAACCTCTTCTACCATTCTACTGATTCTACGTGTATACAAAAGTTATTTTCTTATACTTAAATGAACTCTCCAATAGCCACAGTATACATATGTATACTATACGTACAAATGCGCTTCCGAAAAATCTGATGTGTGAGAGTGAAAGAGAGAGGTAAAGAGTATGAGTATCGCTATTCAATGGGAGACTTCACTCATAAATAGTAATGCCCTTCATTTTCTCAAACCAAAATTATATTTAGTTGAGAAATGGTCAGAAGCTCTTACCTCTGCGTGTGTCTATCATGTGTGTGTGTTACAATGTAGAGCTGCAATGTGAGTGTAAAAAAATCTCGACATGTTCCCAATATGACGGAGGGGCTCACACTACGTTAACTCGTATTACGAACATAAGGGCTCCACACACACTCTCTCTCTGATGATGAAATGGATGAGAAAAGTTGGAGAGGTGCTAGAAAGCTCGTACTACACTGAGTGAGTGTGTGTGTGTGTTGAGGGAAAAGACGGCGAGGACTCAGAGGATTAATTATTATTACCATCAAAAATTTTTGGAAATTAGTCTGCATCTTTTCCCAATCACCTTTCAATACCTGCCGAACTCAGTGGTGGGTAAATGTAAATTCATGAAGAGGATTTCTTCTCTCTTTTCCCCTCTCCACTTTCTTACGCTCCCTTTCCCATACATGTAAACTAACCCAACTTTGGTGTGTTGTTTCCATACGAAAGAATCTTGTTGTTGTTGTTGGAAATGGATTTTTACAAGCCGGCATGGAGGGAGGGAGACGGGAGTTTTATTTCAAACTGCACTGTGGGTTGTTGTGAATTAGATGGTGATGCGGTCATGAAGATCTCCCTTTGTGTGTGTGTACGTGTGTGTGTAAGGACAGAGAGGAGGTATGTACATGAAGAAGGATGTTTAATTTTATTGAAATTTGTGTTGTTGCAACTCACCGGAGCTGAGAGATTTCTTACTTAGGAGGATTACATGAGAGAAAGAGAGAGAGGAAAGAGTTATTACAGGAGGTAAATGTGTGGGTCATGAGACTGTGGCTGTTAAAAGCTCAGTGTGGTGCAACATAAATTATGTATATGAGGATGCGGAGCTCTCATGTGGAATATTTCAGCCCTCCCTAATAAGCTTTGATCCTACCTGTCAATTTCACAGCGCTCCCAGAGCTACTGGTTTTTGTTTTATCATTCCAATCCAATGCATCTTCTTCTTCATCTTCATCTCTCTCTCTCTGATTCATGATTCACCCCGGGCTCAAACATTATTATGTCAGTCTGAATTAGCATCGTCATCAAGTCATGAACTTGACGTTGGACAAAGATACATTTTATTAAAAACAAAAATCATCCCAAACTCCTCTTCTCCTCATCACAGTCCTAAATAAATTATGATATTAAACACAACTTCTTGCAGTTAACTTTGTTTTCACCTCATCCTCACAAAAATATGTCATCTGTTCCTCTCCTCCTCTACTTGACACTTAGTGGAATCTGGGAGAAAATAAAGATGGGATGATGACAGCATTTTTTTAGTGTGCCATCTAAAACATTAATATTTTTGCGTGTACTGTAATAAGTCACGCTCTGATCCCAACACAGACACAGGCACACACATAGAGCAGTAGAGTGAAAAAGTTTGTCAAAAACTTTTCTCCCCACTCTACTCTAATATTATTGTAATAACTAGTTTTGTGCGTAAAATTCTGAGAATTTTTTCCCCCCAACAATTCTTCTTAAAAAGAAATCTCAGTTCCAAGGAACTATTAAATACTCATAGAGTTTTCGTATTGTGACACTCTCTTGCAATGTGTAGATCTGCACACACACAGTACACACACACAGGAGAAGGGGTGTGTATTTATCGTCAAAATCTTTTTTTACTTAACTTTACAGCTTCGTTCTCCTCAAAATTAGCGGAATTGACAAAAGAATGTGTGTGTCAGAGGAAGAGGATGAGCAAAAATTGTGTAGAAAGCAAGGTCCTTTTTATCACAAGGGGGAAGACGAGGTGAAGGGGACAGAGGACTTAAAGAATGATGCATCTCTCTCTCTCTTAATTTTGAACAGCCATATTGCATTCAACTGCGTACTGCACTATGAGTGGAAGAGGAAGATGAGGATGATGTGGGATGAAGCGGATGAAAATCCACGGTCATTATCACAACGGAACGACTGTGATATCATTATGATTATGAGTGATGCGTTCACAAACTGTGTGTGTGTGTGTGTGTGTGTGTCTGTGTGTGTGTGTTGAACATCTCTCACCAGAAACGAGAGGGGAGGAAGACTTATGTTTTCCAAGACAAGACACACGAAGAGAGAGAGGGAGAGAAAAGTTTGTCGGAATATTGAATCCACATATAAATGTGAGTGAGTCTTTGTTTGTAATATTTTGTACACAGTTCCTCCTCCTGGTATCTAATCGTGGAGTGTATTACGTAAGAAAATAAATGAAGGAGCCAGCACACACACAACATGGTATGTATGTACACAGTGTGTGTGTGTGGAGAGATGGGAAAGGGTGGTTCTTCACTTGGTTGGTCGGAGAGCGTGTATAATATATGGTGGATTTTTCGTGGTGTATTTTAGCGTCGAAAGATGAATTATTCACGGTCTCATCATCACAGTTCTCTCTCTCTCTCCTAAGCTCTCAGCTCAGTCTCATGTTGTTAGCGTTATTATTTATTACATCGGGATAAAAAATATACCTTTCGTAGTGGACGCTCTCTCTCTCTCTCTCTCTCTCTCTCTCTCTCTGACAATCAACCATGATATGTACGGCAGTGTTTATGTTGTCTTGTCTCCTCTTGTAGCTACCTAGAGAATCTAGATGTAGAAACAAAAAACGGATCCTACGATGTACGTACTCACTTATACTCTCACATGATTTTCAAAACAGTGTACATGTGTGTGTGTACTGGGATAGGAAGAGTTGAAAATTTATATAAATATAGTACACATGTCACAAAAAATAGAAGAGATACACACACATATATATAGTTACAAGGAGAATTGTTGTACTGCAGAGGAGGAGGCATCTGCTGAGAGGTATGAACCAATAATACATAATAAATAATGTTTTTTGGTCATCTCTCACCACGCTACGGTAAATAAAACATAATTTACAACCCCAACTTGGGACTCTCCACTCTTCACTCCTTATTGGTCCAATTGTTACAAACCTGAGTTTGACTGGAATATTATGTTAGCCCTTTTCCAAATTGTACTATGATCCACCCTCCATGTTCCAAGTTTATGTTATCCTGTCCCAGCAATGTGTAAACTGTTCTTTTTCAATTAATAAGGCTAAACACAGTCAACAAAACATAGTTTGAAATAGACTCGTTAATCTTAAATGTTTCTCGTTCCTCCCTCTTGATAATCATTTCAAGTCGAGTTTGGAGTGAGAGGGATTAAAGTAAATACGGATTAATTAAATCGTAAATTTTTTAATACGGATACTTATGAATAATGAAGCTTAAATGAAAGTATGTAATTTTCTGAAAAAATTCTGAAAAGAGTAAAACATAATTTTATGCCAAATAAATATTCTAAATTGTTTTTTTATTTTTCCTTCCAGATTTTCGGACACACTCCACTCTCAACAATTTTTTAATTACGAAATGGACTAAATGATTCAAAGCGGAATGAAGAAGATGAAGCCCCCTCGTCTGAAATTTTGCAGGATCACTTTCCTACTACCACATTTATGTATATTATACACAGTACACACACACACGTACTCTTAGTGGTTTGTATGTCTGTAGAATCAAAAAACCGAGTGGATATGTACATACCGGTCTTGGTCTGAGAGAGGAAAAAGACGCAATATCCCTCCACACACACACACACAATAACAACAAGAGTTTGATGAGGTCTGTGAATCGTGATGAATTTGGTCCGTCAGACTTTTGCTCAAGCTGGAGATGGAGATGGGAGAGAAGAGAGAAGAGAACATGGAGATGGAGAAAAAGAACCAGGTGTGCCTTACTTTACGTTTAGTTCATTTCATCTTCCTCTCCCTGTGTATCCTTACGGCTGTGTGTGTGTGTACATATGAAGATCCTCTACACGTCACTAAATAGAACACATTTCATGAGGAGGAGATGAGAAGCATGTACTATGTATTCAGGGAAGAAGGGAGGGAGAGAAAAAACGAGAGATATAAAATAAAACTTTGCTTTGATAGACGCAGACATATTGATGCAGCCTAGTAGTACCCCTAATACTCTGTAATATTAGTGAACTTTATATACTTGCAGTCTCAGCCTCTCTCTCTCTCTCCTCTGC
Organism: Pygmarrhopalites habei; assembly: GCA_009870185.1. Classification (NCBI taxonomy): domain Eukaryota; kingdom Metazoa; phylum Arthropoda; class Collembola; order Symphypleona; family Arrhopalitidae; genus Pygmarrhopalites; species Pygmarrhopalites habei. Next base: position 12,624 of record WJFB01000845.1, on the reverse strand, counting down.
ATTTGAGCACAAAAAGATTTTGCCCTTCGAAAAAAAATCTTTAAAAGTTGCAAGAGAAAAGGGCCGAGAGAGAGAGAGAGAGTAAGGAGATCTATCAGACTGTAATGCTCATACATACGTCCACATGTTCATGAAGAGAGACAGTTGTGTGTGTAGAAATACATGTATATGATACACATGTAGTTGACAGTTGTTGTGCAATACACACACACACTCCCTCACTGTTCATAATACGATTTTGTTCACGTGTTGGAAAAGCCCTTACGCACATTCTCTCTTGGAAAATTTCTTCTTTTTCTTCTCCCCGGCTCTTTTCCTTGTTCGTGGTCGTTCTGTGTGGAAATGTTCAGGGTTTTTTTGAGGGTGGTCCGCAGTTCTGAGATTCTGACATTCTGTCGTCGCAATCCTCTCTTTTTGCACCACTTCATCCTAAAAGATGCTCTCTCTCTCTTTTTCTCCTTATCTTGCTGTGTATTTCTAACGTGATGCAATAATTGTTTGCTTCAAGTTCGCCATTCTTCCTCTTACCCCACACACACAGAAAGAGAGCGATTTCGGAGAACAAAGATCCAATAATTCTTTAAGAGTAATAGAAAAGTGGAGAGGTGTGTAAGACAGAGTATGAGTATTTTCACACACACACACACACATGCATGTTAGTGGGACTCAGCTCGAAGGTTGTATGACAGACTAAAAGTATATATTTGAACAGATTGCGGATTCCGTTCTCCCATCCTCACCGCTCCTCTAACATAAAAAAGTGTATGAAATTTCATGTGCAAAATATTTTTTTTCAAGAATCGTTTGCACAGTCAATGGCAAATGTGTGTGTCCGTGTATGTGTGTATGTGTGAAGGGGGTGGGTTTCCAAACTGTACACACACACAGACACAATAAGTCAAATACAGCTGCCGTGTTGATTTTTTTCCTTTTTGAATAATAGGTAGACTTTCATTTGAGATTTTGATTTAGATGAGCCATTCCACAAATAAATGGGCTGACTACGGGTGTTGAAAGGATCTCTCTCTCTCCTTCCTAGATCCTCATCTATAACTTGTACAGGGGCATGTTTGGAAGGGCCTAATCAAAATCTCCCATCTTTTTTTATTATTGACGAGTAAAATGAAGGCGTATATTTATTTTGCAATAAAAATCTCTTTTTTCTTTCTTCCCTTTCCCCCGAAATGTCTACACACACACACACTCACTCACTGTATGCAGATTTCAGGTGTGGTTTTATGCTGATTGCAACTCCACACGCTTGTGTGTGTGTAGGACTAACCCACATCTTTTTTGTTGCTACGATAGAGAGGATATTGTGTGGCTTTTCAATTTTGTCCTATTTACTAATATGTTATTCTAAAAATAAATTGTCCATGCAGAAATAGAAATAGAAAGAGATATATAGAGTTAAATGGATTCTCTCTAAATAATAATGTGTAATTACTAATCAAAATTTTATCATCACATCTCTTTCTGAAAATCCTCCACACACATTACACAAATATCAGTTGTATATATCAAATAAATAAATTCTGAGAAACGTCTTGAAAGAATAAAGTTTACATCTTGTGTGAGAGCAAAGCTTCCTTCTTTTTACAAGTCCTTCAATTTTACACAAGAAGATAAGTTGAAAAATAAATAAAGATCCAAGAGGGAATTGACTGACAGCTCAGACTGGCATCTGGAACTTCCAAATCGGAAAAGTATGTATCATGCATTCTCTTCTGATGATCCGCTTGGGTTTATCTTCGGATATTTCAAAACAGCTCCTGGCTATTTGTCCCACCTTAATCTGTATAAACAAAAAAAATGTAAACCACTGTGAAGCAAACAATTTCCCCACACATTTCAACACACACAAACACAAGCAGAGATGGTACACATTTTTAAGTTTCTTCATTCTTATTGGCCCCAGTTCACCCCCTCACAAAGAGTCTAGAAATATAGGACTAGACCTCGTCTACTCATTCGTATCCGGATAGACATTTGAAAATTCCAAGAGAGGAAAAGAGGTAATCATAATTTTTTTCCAGTCTCACCAACCCTTTAAAGAAATAATCAAGGTTTTGTATTTTTTCAAAATAAAAAAGTTGCACAGAGAATGATTCTCTCTCTATCTCTCTTTCTCCACACACACACACTGAGATGATATGTGGAGAGTGAGAAGTGGAAAAATGTTAATTCAAATAACATGGACTGAAGCATGAATTATTATTGTGTGGACTGTGACGTTGACTATATGTAGGTGTGTGTGTGTTTAATCAATGCAAGGTTATATAGGGTTGACTTTGTTGTACATTGAATGTGTTGAGATCTTTCTCTCTCTCTTTCTTGTGGTAGACACACACACTTGGGATATCTTGGTTAATCAAGGGATTAAAGAAGTTTAAAATGCGTAAGTTGGACAGACGAGGAAAAAATAGCATGGCTTTGGAACGATATTATGACAGCAGATACACACCTATAAGTAAAGCAATGGAGGAGGTGAGACAGATTTAGAAGTTGCTTCTTGCTGTGTTTGTGTTTTTCAAAAAAAATACATGGCGCATAACATAATATTATATTTGTGTGTGTGTGTGTGTGTGTGTACGTGTGTGTGGATGGACTCTCATCCATAATGCTGATGTGTAGACTATGATTTTAGCTGTGGGTCAAAATTTTTTGTTCGACTTTTTTCTGGCTTTGTAGACTACAGTGAGTGAAGCTGAAGACACACACACACACATAGTTACGTGTAGAATGGATAGTTGAAAAAAGGAGCTGCTGGAATGCCTGTAGGACAACTCACGATATAAATTAGCTGGGTTATCTAACATTAAAGCATGGATGTTAATCATACACTCTTGATATAAAAAGGCCTCACGGTTAAATCTATCTACCCAACCAGAGAGAGAGAGAGAGTCTCTCACTCTGTCTCTCAGCTCAGGAAAACATCTTCACACATCTCTCCACGTTGCCCGCTTAATTTTTTCCCCTCCTCCTCCTCTCTCTCTCTCTGAGATGTGACTACAATTCCTCTTCTTGTATGTCGTACAAAAGTTTGCATCCACAATCAACCATTGTACAATCCACTGTCCAGCTTCTCCCCTCCTCTCCTCTTCTTCTCACTCTCTCTCGACTTCATGACATGTCTTTAAAAAGCAATTAATTATTATTTTTCTCACTGCGTTTTTCCTTGGACAATCCACTCCTTAGTGAGAGGCTACAGTCCACAAAAGATTTATTAAAATGATACGCCTCCCTACCTTCAAAAATTGTTCTCCCTCCTTTCCTTCCCTCTCTCTCTCTCACTCATTTTCTCTATTTAAAATTCAGTTGAATTTTGCAAATCCCAATTATTACGAACGTATGGGAGTGTAACTTGCTAAATTCATCTCTGTACAAATCTGTGATAAAATTTATTGATTCCTTTCTCCTCCTTGCGAAGTTGTGAAAGACTTAATAAATCTCAATTGCCCACTGTAACGAATCTCTCCCTTTCTTCTGAAAAGGATGAAACAAAAAAAATTGGGAAGGATTATTAAGGATTCAAGTGAGTTTTTTGAGAAAAAGAGCAAAAAGACTTTTCTCTGAACAACTTCTTGACTGACCCTTGATCCCTTCCCTCCCTTTGCATGGGAATGACATCAAGTGGGGGTGTATTTTCTCTCTCTCTCTCTCTCTCTCTCTTCATCTCCTCTTCAGAGAGAGAGAGAGATTCTAATTTTGGAACAAAAGAGGAAAAGTTAAAAAAATATTTTGTGAAGGAAAAAATGAGAGAGAGAAGTGTAGGGATGTTGTACACAGGTTGAAATTCTATATGATTATATGATGTTTACAATATGTGATAAGACGATGATGACGCACTTGTGCCTTGTGGTCTAACTACCCTACAATAATATTATAGACTCTTTTTTCCCTCTCTCTCCTTCTGGACTCTGTGGAGCAGCCACTTGTGTACAACTCTCTCCACACACACACGAGTTTTTACTGGTGTAGGATGAACCCCAGTAATTTTTATTGGTATGTTGTGTAGTCCAGGACATAACTACACACAAACTCACAATATTATAAGAATGATTCTTACAAAGTCATGATGGTGACGAGTCCTCTCTCCCTCTTTCCATGAACACTCTAATGGTGATGGTAATGAATTGAGGCTGAGGCGCAATGTTGTTAGTTAGTTCTCATTTTTCTTGATGCCAAATGTTGAGTGTGAGTGTGTGTGTTGTACATACATCAATATGTTTATATATGCTACACATGATATGTATATTTATGTATTTTCCCCAACATTATATATATGATTACAATATTATTTTTTTGAGGAGTGTGATGGTTACTACTCTACTACTAGTAGTAAATAGAGAGTCCTGTGAGGAGGGATGGTTGGTTACATTTGAGTTTTTGGTAACTAGTAGAGAAGTAGAGAGGAGGAAAGGAGAGGAGGAGAAATGAGGATGCAAGTGTGGAATTAAAGTGTGATGTTGGATGGATGGAGTAATAGTCGTGGTTTTTGGTTCGGTCGTGGTGTAACATTAGAAATGTATAAAATAAAATGGTTACATGGAAACTGCCGAGTCATTTGACTGCATTGTATTGTTGGTTGGACTTGAGAGTATAGAGACATTGTTACTCTTCTCTCTCTCTCTCTCTCTCTGCCTGGATTGCTACTCTCCTCCATCAACGTTCTCCTCCTCCTCCTCCTCTAACAACCAACATAGGATGATCATAGGAAATGCAGTCTCATCCTTTTTTCCAAAACTCTAAACTCTAGCCTTCCAACACACACACACATCAAACTACCTGATACCGTCATCTCCTAATCTCTCACATGTTTTCTTCCACTCTATCCCATACATGTGTGTATGTGTGTTTGTGTGTGTGTGTGTGTCTTTTGAATGTTCGCACACAGAAAATGTTTCTGTGTCTGTCTGATTCGAACGTATAATAAAGCCATGTTTATATCTTTGGCATCCACACCACCACATAACCATGAATATCAAGACGAATCTCTCTCCAATTCGTCCGCGCTCTACACACACACACACAACACACACCGTGTATATTTTGTTGTAATGATTTGGACGTAGGATATGGAGAGAGAGAGAGCGGTGTGTGTGGAAATGAAAATAGAGAGAGATGATATGAAGGTTCCTCATGTCCGCTCCGTCCATCCGTCCGTCCCGGCCTCCTATCAAACTTGTCTGTCTGGATTTCGTGGATCCAACACATGTCATCCAATCCTCACCCAAAAATATCAAACTATCATTTCACCAAATCTTCCAGGACCAAATATGCGCATCCCTCCCAGCCACAATCCCACACACACACACACACGGTGAGGGAAAACTATTTGCTTACGTAATTCTGCATGTGAACGGACGATCAGAGTAAAAATTTTCAAGAAATTATTGTTTCCACCAATAATTAACGGTAATTACGATTGCATTTTTATGGAATAATTTTCTTCAAAATATGATTGAAAAACTTGAACATTGTAATTTGAAGGTAATTTGAAGTTTGTGAATACAAAGAGTCACACAAAAAGGAATTTGGATGATTAGGTGCGTAGAACTTGTTAGTGTGTGTGTGTGAAGGGAGTCCTATGTCACTCTGTTTAAAGTTTAAGTTAAATTCAAGCTGTTAAAATTGGGGGAGGACATGGAAAAAACTAGAGTCTTTTGTCTGTGTGTGTGTACAGTGTATTCATAATGTTGTGTGTGTGTTCAATAATAGAAAATAATAAGTAGGTATTTGACTGGATTCAATACTTACGCTGTGTCACTCATGACGCCTGATTGCGTGGTCTATAGTAGACACGTTTAGTCTTGAAGGATGTGGAGGAGGAGGAGGAGATGGTGGTAATAATGGTGGAGTTGGAGTAACTCCGGCCCACAATGGAGACAATGGCCCGAGCAAACATATAATTTCGATGCTTATTTGCTTTTAGCCATTTTCAAAATGGCATTTCGCACTGACCAACAACTATTGTTCGTGCTTACACGTCGTTTGTCGTTTGTCTGAGTTCTTCTGAGCTACAACACACACACACACACACACTGCACAGACATGTACTAGACATGTACAGTGTGTGTAGTTGTAGTCTTTCCCTTCCATAGCCCTCACGCCCACGTCATTAACCCTTTTTCCCGTTCTGGGTAACAGGAACGAGGGAGAGCAGGTTTAACATTATCATTATCATTAACCCACACAATAGTCTAGCCTATTCCCTCTATACACTCTGTACTTACTGTATAAAAAAACTTCACACACTCACTCTCCTTCAAGAAAATTACGGAAAAAATCTACACACCTTTTCTATATTTATGGAAACCAATCGCCTCCAAATCACTCCTCCTGCACGACATCCCAATGAATTGTCTGAGAGATTGACTGGTTATTTTCACACTATTTACTACTGTCAAACTACATTTGGAGTTGTGCGTTCAGATTCACTACCATTTTATTAGTGCATCAAAATTTGGATGGGTTTCGACTAAAATAGATTCAGTAGGTCACTTTAGCCTAAAAGGATGAACGATCTTTAGTTTGAAAGCGTAAACAAAGGGTTTTTATTAGTTTATTAATTAATACAACGCTTAATTGGGTTTCAGATGAATATTTATGATTGGGTTAGTGCAAATAAATCACAAATTGTCAAATTGATGCAGCAAAAAAATTAAAAGTTATCCGCACCTTACGTAATAAATGCACTGTGTGGACATTTTTAAAGATGACATAACGAAGACTGAAACTGTTTATTCATGTCCATTAAACAATGATTGTGAAAAAACTATTGAGATTCTTTCGTTTTCCTCTCACTTTAAAATCCTCTGCCACTCTTGGATTTGAAATTGTGAATTGGGAAAAGATGTTTATTGTTCAAGTTCATTTTTCCATTGAACTTGAGCCTGTTCGCCAACATGGAGGAGGAGGTGACGCTCAGCATCATCATCCTCATCTCAAAAGCCAATGAAGATGATCACCAAGTTCAGAGGACACACAATGCAATGTACATTACAATACAAAATAATGGGAAGTTTGTAAAAAGCAGAAGCAACACTTTACACTAACAACTTTACAAGACGTTTTTGAATCTTGACAAATCTTCATCCTCTTTATCTTTTCTATTTATATACCCTCATCTTTCCAAGTAAGAGTGACGTCATGGTCCAAGTGCACATTTCACAATACAGAAAGCAACTGCAAAAATATTTATTAATAGCTAACAATAGTTAACACTCTACTCGTCCGATGATGAGTGAGTCGTGGGGTACACACATATTAATTGACATGCAAGGAATATTGTAATTAGTAAAATAGTTATTTAAGATTCAACATTTTATTTGTCTGATGGAGAAGGAACAAAAAATGGAGTAATAATTGCCAGAAATAAAATTGCATCTCTCTATCACCTAGTCAAAAGTTTTGTTGTCAGTGACAAAAATTTGTCTACGAATTTCTTGAAAATCATAACAAATTTTTCTTTACTCCCTAGACATCCGTGCAAAATTTTCAGTTCCCCCTGTCCAAATTTTGAAAATGACATTCCCAAATTGAAGGGATTCAAATTCCATTTTCAAAACAAAGAACACTCAAACACAGAGAGGGAGAGGGTAGAAAGAGAAGCGGATGGGATAAAAAATTCGGTGTCTACACTGTGAATGAAAATCTGTGCATTTATGAGGTCACAATGATTTGTTGCAATGAATTTGGACTTCACATCTGTGTGTGTGTGTGTGAGGGAGATGGAAGTAATGAAAGGGGGGAGAGTATGGAATTTTGTTGGGAAAAAGGCTTATTATTGATTCGACTGTAGTTATGACTGTTTATCGAGGGGAGAGAAGGAAAGACAAGGCGTGAAAAATGTGAAATTGCGGTTTTGTTCCCTGACGTACGGAGACTTGACATTCCATTTTCATAGAGATGGTGGGGTCTAGAAGACACAGACCCACCACACACACATACACACACACAGCTACAAACATAAAAAACCCACACACACACTCACTCTCTGTGTGGATACACCAGGGAAGAATGTGGCCGTGAAGAATGCGAATCTGTCATCATTATGAAATGAATGAAATGATTGCCTAGCCAAAACCATTATTGTGTGTGTCTCACACACACAATGGTAGACAGCACAGAGAGAGAGAGAGAGAGAGACTAGAACACAGTTCAGGGGAATGCCAATGCCATGGTTGCCATCCAACTGTCTAAAAACATATCATAATATTTTTCACCGACCAAACCAAAGCGAACTATTCCTATGAAGTTTCATATCTCTCCAATTTTTTTCCCTTCCCTCCTTCTCTCTCTCTCTCTCTCAACTTGTTTAGTTCCGTACGAAACGAAATAGGAATAGGTCAACGACATTTTTCATATAAAAAACAGTGTCACCGCTTAACACTGCCTGTATAGTGTATAGAAATCCGAAAAGTTGGGTACACATTCAAAATTTTGTATTATCATTATTACTCTTCTTCAAGTACATACACTGAGGAGTGTGTGTGTGTGTGTAGTTTAGATAATTTTTGTCACTAAATCTGTCAGGTCTTGTTGTAGTCGTTGTTGTTATTGTGGAAATATATATTTCTAGTTGAACACTCTCACGACCAACCAGACAGAATAGTTGACGACCTGAGAAACAAATAAGAAAGATCCCCTCCTCCTCTCAACCACATTCTCCTTGATTATCCATGCGATTTCAAATCAAAATTTTGTGACGATGTAACACCACCTACAATGGGAATATGTAGTCTGATATTAGGACTGTCGTTGTGGATTATCCTTTGAGAGTTTTAGGTCAACTATTAACATTCACCAGAGTCAATCTTACGAGTCAAAGTTTACATCTCCTCTTTTTTGAATAGGATGAATGTTGGAGCTGTGGTATGTTTTCCATATTTTATACTGTAAATTGTGATCTCCACTAGTCACTACACTACACTACATGTGTCTTGAGTCGAAAAATTTATTAAAGAAAACGAGGAGTTCAATTTACTGCTAGGCCATGCAAGGATCTTTGAAATGGATATTATTGAAGGAATTAACGGCTACCATATTGAAAAGGTTGGAGATTAGCAGGGGAGAGAGAGAGAGAGAGAAAAGTAATTTTGGTTTTCATTAAAACGTTAGAAGAGATTAACTTTTTGGGAGGAGGAGAGAGAAATGTGGGGCTATTTGCTAATGAGACGAGGGAAGATCCATGTTTTAGTGAGAAGAGATTAAACTTGAAGGTACAATGTCAACTGGATGTAAGAGAAACACACACACACAAGATAGACAGTGTAAATAGGGAACGGAGAAAAATTCAAAGTTGAATTTGAAACGCGTGACATATTTTCAATGAGATATATACAAACAGACAGAAGTGAGGAGAAATGTGTCTGAAGATTCCTTCTACTTCTCTTTTGTCTCTCTTTTTTCCCTTTATTTTCAACCAATTCAACTTCTTTTTTTCTGAAATGTCACACACACGGCTACTTTGGATCTTCCTCTCTTATTTGTCATTCTCCTCCTCCTTCTTGCTCTGACTCCTCAAGAGATTCATTTCCTATTTTCAACTTCTTGAATCTCGTATACCTATTCCCACCTTAATCTCTTCTTCAATTTAATCCTGAGAGACAATTTGAAGATGCATTTTCCACACACACACTGGCAGGTCGTGTACGAGTACGAAATCGTGGATTACTTATATAGTTTTGCAGTGACACAGTATTTTTTTAAATTACATTTTTGCCAAAACCTTTTCCCCTCACATGTACACGGAGTTTGTATGCGTGTGTGTAGTGGGCAGCGTGTGGAGGATAACAATTAAATTTATTTTTGCAAATAATAACTTCCGGGCAGCAGAAACAAGTTAAGAATAACAAGAACGAAAAAAATTTTTTTTGTTGACTCTTCCTCCTTTTGCCAATTGAGAGCTTGGCTAGCAGAGCGTGAGTCCTTCATGTCTGTCAAGAAAGGGAGGAAAAGAGGAAGCGAATCAAAAAAAAAGAAGTAACGCTAACTTAAAAAAAAGAAGTCTAATCAGATAAGAATCGGAAACTCATGTTTTACTGCATATTTAATTATTAAATCCCTTCCCTCCAATTAGAGTGACACGTGACTGACAGACTCTTTAATTTAGAATTTATTGTTCAACAACAATGATTTGGTCAACCCCCCCGTCCACGCGATTTTGTGACCAAACCAACCAAGAATTTATCACAATTATTATTAGTTAAACATGATAATGAACGACACATTGACCTTACAAAAAGGTTAATTGTGAAACGGTGCTGTTATGTAATAAATTTAAATAGTTGGGAGGAGGAGGATTGAACAGTTGATCTGTCCACACATTATGTGTGTATGTTTGGAAAAGAACGGGTTCTCCCCCTTCAACGCTTTTAATCACACACTCTAATTAATTCAGAAAAGTGCATAAAATGAAATTTTTGACATGACAATGGGGGTTGACAGCCAAGCCGAGCGGAGCATGCATTGTAAAAATTGTACTTGAATGACCGATGCAGCGAAAATATATATTATCATTGTGCCTGCCTGTGTGTGTATACTTGTGCTTGTGTGTGTGGGAGTCAAGGCTGGACAGACAAAAGGGTGAATGGCATTGACCCAGAACGTCAGCGCGTATTCAGTTTTGGGGAAGAAAGAAATGGGTGTCATTTGAGGGCTCTTTTGAAAAGTGTCTCTCTCTCTCTTCTCTTCTCTATACTTCTTTTCTATACACACTTCACACACTCACGCTCCCAGTCTACAAGATTTGCTCGTGCCAATTTTTCTTATTCATTCCATCCCTGGGACCGTCAATGCAATGCGATGCATACTCCCAGACACACACACTCACTCACAACGTAAGGAATGATCCATCTTTGTGTGGCCCCCCTCTTTCTCTCTCTCCTCTATCTGTATCGATGAATAGACTTATAGTATAGAGAATCAGAATGGAATATAATACGCACAATGGCAACTGGGAGACACGCAATGTATATATTCCACAATTCACAACACACAGACTTTTCCTTTTGAGGAAAAGTTCTCGGCATGCAATTCCTTATCTACTCTCTCTCTCGCTCTTTCTTCTTCCTCTCTGCACTAAAGTCCAAAGAATATTGTGTGCACATTTCCTCTCCTCTAAATCTTCTACATATGTCATATTATTATTATTATTGATGCGCACTTCTCACTCTCATCTTCAACTTGTTGTTCCTCATCTTCTTCCTCTGCTGGGTTTGCTTTCATATTCAATTTTTTCTCCATCATTATTTTGTGCATCGAAATTTTTGTGCAACTATTTTAATGACATATGTCTCAAAAAATGGCTCTGCTCTCAAAAGTTGTGTTGGCGTGTGTGTGATACTACTGTATACGTAATAGATTCCTCCACGTTAGCCAAACCTCCAGGACCTCTCCTTGGCTGTCATGGTGAATTTTGTGAGGGGAAGTTTCCATCAACTCTGTTTTATTCTAATTGAACGTGTGGAAGAGGAGGAGGAGGAGATGGGAAGAGACTAGACACAAGATATTCGACAGAGAGTCTGCTTAAGGAGATTGCCTAGTGTTGTAGCCATAGTAAAAGTACTAGAGAGAGGAGAGGAGGGAGGAGGACTAGGGAGGAAAATGCAGGGGACATTTTGGATATTATGAGAGTAGGAGGGAGGGAGGGAAAAAACGTGGAGAAGAATTACATAGTAAAATACAAAGTATACGGGTAGAGGAGACAAGGGAAGCGGGAGTAGTCTTGAGCTATAGGCTGAGACACTGAGACTGAGGCTGGAGAGTGAAGCAGACGTAAAACCTCCCTCCTCCCAACTCCGAGTTTCCCTCTCCCTCCAACTTTTTCAAGGAAGGAAAAGGAAGAGAAGGAAAGCAGGCAGAGGAAAGTTCTTTTGAGAACAAGTCGAAACCCGGTTTGGTTTCCAACTCCTCTCTCTCTCTATCCACCCAGCTTCTCTTCCTCCTTCTCCCACACACACACTCTACTATATTATACACATAGATAGATATAAGCAATGCTTTTCCTCGCTTCCTCCTCCAGCTCTCTCCCCATGGTAACTCTCTTTTGTTCGACTTTCACTGGGGCTCAAAACCTCTTCTCTCTCTCTTCCTCCTCCTCCTCATCACATCCCTCAGCATGGAAAGAGCCAGAGTGTGTGTGTGTGAGGGGGAGAGTAAAAGAGAGAAGGAAGAAAAACCTGGGAGAAACTCTCTCGACTCTAGTTATTTCTCTATCTATTTTGTCAATGTTGTGTCGGGATTTTCCCTCTAGTTATTTTCACCAGCTTTCTAATTTAAAAAATCTTTATTTTCTCTCTCTTTCCCTCCCCTCTGAAAGGCAAGGCTATCTATAGCTGTACGCATTCACCCATCTATAGTTTATCAGGTAGAAGAAACCAAGTAGAAATTTTTTTTGCAACGTTTTCAACACGATCAGGAGGCTGATTTGGCAAAAAAAGATTTTTTCTCATCTACTCCAGCTTTTCAAAAAATCTTGACATGTACAAAGAAGATACTGACGGACTGTCACTGAGCACGATATTAGCTTACTTAAAAATTTCCCTTTTAACAATTGGCATATTTTTTTCATGACACTAGAACACTTTAGTAATTTTTTGAGAGGAAAATTAGGTCATT